>JAVHYY010000246.1:132500-223903 GCA_035221665.1 Okamejei kenojei | reverse complement strand
TAATGATTTGCTCGAACTTGATAGAATGGATCTAAAGAGCCACTATCTGACTCACAATAACTACCTACTCCTCTCTAAACACAAAACCTACGACCCATCTATACTTACCCCACCCCCCCCCCCCCCCCTCCCCCCCCCCACCTCCCCCCCCCTATTTTCTAAACGAACATCTATTACTTCTTTCATCTTCAAACCCCTCTAAACCCTCTATGCAAATTCAAACCTCTAAAACCCTCCAAACCCTCTAAACACTCTAAAAACTCAAAGACATTATAAATCAAGCATTTGAAGATAGGTGTAGAGTTTAGGGAAGTATTGATTAAATTGTACATGGCATTGGTGAGACCAATTCTGGGGAGTATGGTGAACACTTGACGTTCGCCTATTCATTGGGAAGGATGTCAACATAAGAGTGATGAGAATACAGGGACGGGATTTCTAGAATGTTGTCTGGGTCGCCTGCACTTTGTTTCAGAGAAAGAAAGGTTGAAACAGGATTAGGTCTTTTTTGGTTGATTTGTGTTTTTGGTTGAACAGGGTTAGGTCTTTTTTCTTTGTAGCACAGAACATGGTTAAGCAGGGGACTTGTTGGACTTCTTGATGAGGATTATTAAAATGATTGTAAAGGGAATTAGATTAGACAGAGTTGACGTGGTTTAGCTTTTCCCATTCTGGGTGGGGGAAGATTTCAAACAAGGAGGGCATGAAATAAGAATTAAGGGACAGAGGGTTTTAGGGGTGTACATTGATTGGGGGCTATAGAGGCGAGGCAGAGTTTTCCTCAGAGATTGGTTGGGTTTTGTCTTGAGCCTCCAGCAAAAAGTGGTGGAGCCAGGGCCCGATATTTTAACATTTTAAAGTTAAAGTGGAATAGGTATTAAGGTACGGAAGGGAAATGGAGGGGTGGGTTTAGGGGTTTATGGTTTATTAGGGGTTTAGGGTATGGTACTGTAGTGCAGGTAGAGTAGATGGACTAGGGAGAAGGGGGGTAGAAAAAACAATGGTCGGCTCGGCTCGGAACTGGAAGGGACGAGTTAAGATGGTGGGCCTGTTTCCGTGCTCTTAATTTGTTTTATATATGGTTAATGGTTTATTTGGTTTAAACCTATCTAAACACCCTCTTACCCATCTCTAAAACCCCTCTCCTTCTGAAACCCCTCTAAACCCCATCAATACATGGTGTATATTCCTCTCTAAATCCCCGCTACATACCTCGGAACACTCTAACCCCCTAAGTTAAATGCACCACTATATATAAAACCATCCTCTATACGACTCTTCCGCTAAACCCCTCTCTAAACCGTCTCTAAACACCTTAATACCCCCCTCGCTTTTCTTAAACACCCTCTATAAACACTTCTACACCCATCTACACCCACTAAAACCCCTTTTTATTTTAAAATTTCTTAAAAAAGATCCTCTAAAAACCTCCTTATAAACACCTTTCTATATCCTCTCTAAAACCTCTAAACTCCCTCTAAATCCCACCAAAAACGCCTCCCCTTCTCTCCTCCAACCCCTTTCTTTTAAAATCCCCATCTAATCCATCTAACCCCCTCAAAAATCCCTTCTTAAACCCTATTAACCCATAAATCCCATCTAATCCCTAAAAAATCCCAATAAACCCTCTCTAAACCCTATACACCCCCCTATAACCCATATCAACCCATTAAAACCCCCTCTAAACCCTCTAAAACCATCGCATCCACGAAACCACTCCTAAAACCTCTAACCCGTCTTTAACATATCTACACCCCCCCTTTTAATCCCTAAATCCGTCTAAACACACCCTCCACCTCTAAAGTCCTCTTAACGCATGTAAAAGCCATACTTAAAACCCTTTACCCCCTTAGGAAAACACAATCTAGGCCCATCTGAACCTTGCTCACCCCTCTTTACGCTACCAAACCAAACCCTCTAAACCCTCTAAACACGTCAGAATTTAAACACCTCGAACCCACCTTAACCACCTCCTAACCCATTAACCCCTCAAATCCCTCCTAACCCATATAAACCCTCTACCCCCCCCCCCGAATCCCTCTCCAACACATCTAACCCCATGCAAACCCCTCTAAACCAATAAAACCACCTTAATCCCCTCTTCAGCCTTCATAAACACACTAAACCCCTCGGAATCCCTAACACCGTTCTAAAGCCCTCTAGCTTCCCCTATCCCCCTCTACTCACCCTAAAACCGCTCTAAACCCCTAATCACTCTAAACGCTCTAAAACCCATTCTTAACAACCTCTAGCTTTCTAAACCCTATAAAATCCACTAACCCCGTCTTAAATCTTAAAGCCCTCAAATCCCATTCTAACCCCATTAATCCCCGATACACCCTTCCCTAAACCCCTCTATATATATCTCCACGCTAAAAACCTCCAAACCCCTCTAAACGCTCTAAGACTATCTAAACCTGTATTCACCAGAACACCCCCCTACATCTCTGACCTCTATATAACCTCTAAGCCACATCTAAACGCTCTAAACCACACTTATACTCACTTGAAACTCATCTCTATATCCACCAACAAAACGCTCCTAAAGCCTTCTCACCCTTCTAATCATACAAAACCTTATAAAACCCATCAAACCCCTATATCAACTCTAAACCCAATCAAAACCCTATATAAACTCCTATAACTCCCTCTACACCCCTCACTTCTTTAACCACATAATCTGATAACCATGTAAACCCTCTAAACGCCCAGAAACCCCTGTTAATCGCCTAAATTCCTAAAACTCCTTCTAAGTCATTCTCCCTTAAGCACCCCTAATCACCTCAAAAACCCTCAGAACCGACTTAACCCTCTCTCAACCCCTCCCAAACCATCTAAACCCCTTTTAAACCCTATACACACTCTAAACCTTCTAAACCCTCCTAAACACCCTATCAACCATTTAAATCCTCTAAACCCACTCATCCTCTAAAACTCCACAAAATGATCAAAACCTTGTAACCCATCTAATCCATCTAACCCACAGCACAATCCTTAAAACCCACCCACAATTTACACCGTCTATCCCTCTACTCCCCTGAAAACCCCTCCCACAATACCACCCCCCCTCACTATACCCAAACCCCTTTAACCCATTAAGCATTGAGAAAAACCTTTAAACCCGTCCAAACCCTCTAAACCCCTCTAAAGCACCTCCATACAACTAATAACCTCTAAACACCCATAATTTCTAAACCATCTCCCCCTCTAAACCTTACTGCGCCCGGCTGATGCCCTCTAAGTCCCTCCTAAAACCACTCTAAAATCTCTGTACTCCCTCTAACATACACTAATCCTAATCCCGCCTCTAAATACTCTAAAACCCATTTTGAATCTCAAAATCGTTTAAACCACCCAACACTCCCCTAAACCTGTAGAACCCTGGCAAAGGGCGACTAAAAACCCTCCTATACACCGATAAACCCATCTAGGCCCGTCTGGACCACTTCTTACCCCCTCTATACTCTTCCATGCTGCCCAAACCATCTAAACTCTCCCTAAAACACCCTTGAATCCCAAAAGCCTCTAACCCATCTTAACCACATCATAACCCTCCTAAACCACCTTCTAACCCCTTTAATCCCGCATCTAAACCTTGGTAAAACCACTGCCCAACTCTCTAAACCACTCCTTAACTCCCCCTAAATCCCCTTTAACCCCTCTAACTATCTAAACAGCGTTAACTCTCTTAACCCCTAATCCCCTCATAAACCCATAATTCCCACTGAATCCATCTAATACTCAGAACACTCTAAAACCTCATAAACCCCTTCTTACATCCCTCGAAAGTGTGTTGTAGGGGGCGGCGCGTCGCGTGTACGTAATTATCCTATTAGACACAAACCCCCCCGTATCTAAATATCCCACTATTACATTGATTATTTTTATTAGTAAGCTGTTTTGTATTTTGGAGGTCCTTTAGTAGTTGTATTAGGGAGGCTCTATGGGGGGAGAAGGATTGTTAAAGGGGGGAAAAATAATTTTTCAGTGGCCTACCTGGTCGGGGCTTTTCTCCAGGCCTTATCTTGCCCCACTGTCGCGGTACCCATTCACCGGCAGTTGGAGCAGCGTTTCCTGTCGGGATGGGCCGTGGACTCAGTTCGGCGATGGGGCGCCATCGTTGGTAGCAAGGGCGATGCCTGGACGTGTCGCGATCGGTTTGGAGACTCCAGGGGCTGGAATCGCCGACCTGCAACATCGCGGACCTGCCTAGGTCTTGCGGGTTATCTGTGGACTTTCCTGCCCGGACTGGCAGGCGCAGGCGAGACGGTCGGGTGAGCTTTACAAACGTGGGAGCCTGGGCTCTAACGGAGGTCGCTAAGTCGGTAGCTCCGACCAGCTGCGCACGTGGAATACGGGAAGCTGCGCAAATCTACGGGGGAGGGGAAAGCGGCCGCCTCCGACACTCTGGGCCGGTGAGATGTGTTCGCCCTGTACAGATTCTTCATTCATCCGGCGAGAGTGCCTCGAAGCATTCGGGCTGCGATATAGCGGCATACCTGAGATGCGCCTCAATTGCCAGACTATGGAAATTGAACTGGAGATATGACCTGGATTTGCTGCCCTTCCCCACGGTGGAGTGGAACTATTTGGGGGGATGATTTTATGTATTATTGTTACATACTTAGTGTGTGTGTATTATCTTTTTCATGTGTTAGCGTATTGGCAAGCAAATTACACTTAGAGAATTGTGTATGTGATAATAAAATGTCCTCTGTGTCCTTTTATATACACTCTAAACCCCTCTAAAAAGCCTCTTTAAAACCCTTCTTACCCCATCTAATCCAGAACCATTATACACACATCGAAAAAAAAATCAAAACCTAAATCATTCTAAAAACCCAATGTAAACCATACAACTTCTATAAATCACTTACTGTAAACCAACTCTAAGTCTCTGGAAAAACCACTGTAAACCCTTCTAACCATCTATACGCCCAGTATCACCCCTCTACAAACCCTCCAAATCCCGCTAAACCTCATACCCCAACACCTCTAATACCCTATAACCCGCGAAAACTACTCTGAAAACCCTTCTCAAAACACCCTCCTCCAAACCCCCCTAAAACCACATCTAAACTCCTACAATGCCGTCTAAATACAATTTAAAAACCACTAAAACCTCCCTCTAAACCCTCCCAAACCTGCTTTGTATGTACTTCACTCTATACACAAGACTAAACCCCCTCTGAAATCATCTTTAAACCGTATTAAAGCCCCTCTAACCTCACACCCCTAACCCACCCCCCTAGAAACCCCTCGTATAAACCCCCATCCAAACCCCTCTAAACGCCTCTAAACCATCTAAACCACATCTAGACCCCTCTACACACCCATCTAACCCTTCTAAACCCTCAATACCCATATCTACCCTCAGAAAATTCTCGAAACCCCTCAAACCCACCCTCTGAATTCCTACAGAACCCCCTCAACCCCCCCTCTAACCCACTTTAACATACACCCCCAACAAACCCACTCTAAACGACATCCTAAACCACCTCTAACCTACCAAACCCCCCCTAATCGCTCAAAATCCCTCTAAACCGTCTAAAATCCCCCTTTAAATACCCCTCAAACCACTCTAACCCTCTCTAAAACCCATCTAATCCCCACTACACCCAATCGGAATTCCCTCATACCCTTTCAAAGGCCTTCTACAATCCCCTATCCCTCTCTAAATCCATCTAAAACCCTGTTAAACCCCCATTAAATCGCTTCGAACGCCTCCTAAACGGCCCCTATACCACTCTAAACCACCTCTCAACACCTACTAAAACCCCACTAAACCCCATTCTGCGTTCCTAACAACCTCAAAAGCCCCTCTAACCCCCCTCTAACCCCCCTAAACCCCTCAATTTCCCCTCCCTCAACCATTACGCAACCCGCCTAAAGCACTCCAAACCCCCTATATAAACCTTCTAAACCTCCTCTAAACCCCTATCCAACCCTCTGAACCCTATAAACGCGACAAACCCCACTCTAAACGCCCATCTGAATCCCACAAAAAACGCCTCTATAAACCCTTCAACAACTCGCCCATCTAATCCATAACAATCCCCCCTACAAACCCCCTTATGAACTCTAAATCCAACTAAACCCCCTCGAAACCCTATGAAATCCCTTTTAAACTCCTCTAAACCAACTCTAAATCCTGCTAACCACTGTAAAACCTTTTTAAACGGCCATGTAAACCCATCTAACCTAAACCACTCTAACACTCTAAACCGCCCTAAATCATCCTCTGAACCCTCTAAACCCCTCGTAAACCCACTAAACTCCTCTAAACCCATCCAAGCCCCCTCAAAAAACCCTTATAAACCACCTTCAAACAACTCTAATACTTTTCTCAAAACCACTTCTAAATACCCTCTAAACCCATCTACACCCCTCAAAAAATCTCTAAAGGTTCCTCTAATCAGTCCTCTAATTCCCTCTAAATCTGAAAACCACTGTAAACCTTCTAAACCCCGCTAAAGTCTAAACGCCCTCTAACCCCGGTAAACACCATCTCAACCCATCTAAATCCTCTAAAACCACTAAGACCACTTTAATCCCCTCTAAATACCCTCTATACCAATAACCCCTCTAAAACTCTTCTAAACCACTCTAACCACCTCTGAATCTCCCTCTGGTCCCTCAAACACGTTCTAAACCATTCTTAGTCCCCCTAAAACCCCTCTAAACATCCCTAACGCGTCTAAACCCCACTAATTCCCAACGACAGCCCGAGAACAGAACCCTCTAAAACCCTCTATAAACCCCTCTAAACGCCTCTAAACCCTCTTAACCCCATTAAAATACGCTTTAAATCCTCTAAAAGCCTCGAAAACACTTCTAACCCATTATTTCCCTTTAAACCCCATATTAACCCATCTAAGCCCCCTAAACCCATCTCTAAACCCCTCTCTCTCGTCCCAACTCTCAGTAACCCCATAATTCCCTCTTACATCCCCTCGGAGCCCTTTAAACCACTCTCTAACCCCCTCTAAAACTGGTCTTTCTAAGCCCCAGCTTACACCCCGCTTCTAACCCGTACAACCGTGTAGATCCCTATACACACTTCTAAACACTTCAAACCCCATATAATCCATTGGAAGCCCAATATAAAACCAATGTAATCCCCTATAAACATCATATAAATCCCTGTAAACTCCTATAAACCCCCTCTAAAACCCTGAAAACCACTGTAAAGCTTAAACCCCTCTAAACGCTCCTAAACACCACTACACCGCTCGAAAACCCCACCAAGCCACATCTATGTACTCTCTAAACAACCTCTAAATAACTCTAAATCCCTCTAAAACACACTTTGAATGAAACAATGTCTCAACCATATAATCCCCTCTAATCCCCCGAAATCACCTCTCAACCACTCTAAAGCCTCTAACAACCCTACACCCCTCTCGACCCCTCCAAGCCATATCTTAGTACCTCGAAACAACGTCCCAATAACTAAAAGCTCTCTAACACCTCCAAACTTCCTCTAAACCCTCAAAACCCACCTAAACCCCTCTAAAAACCATATACCCCTTCTAAATCCCATCTGAACCACAGTACCCCCTCTACACAAACTTCTAGCCTTCCCTAACCCTTCTAACAACTCTAAACTGCTCTAAACCTCTCGGGGGGGAATCCCTCTAAACCCCCCTTCTGAAATCCTTCAAAATCGTTCTAAACCACAACCCCGCAAAAACACCTCTCTAAACCCCCGTTAGAGCCCTCTAAAACGTCTATAACCCCCCTATAAACACTTCTAGACCGATCTAGAACTACGTCTAACCCCTCTACATCCTCCAAACCCAAACTCCTGTAAACACCTCTTCACCTCTCTGATTCCCTGTAACGCCTTCTCGAAAAATACCACAATCTAAAACCCCTTAACTCCAAACCCACTTTAACCCCCCATGTAAACAATGTATACCCTATCTATCACCTCTGATCTCTCTAAACCCCATATGAACTTATAAAACCCCCATCCCATAATCAACTCTAATCATCCATACCACCAAACCACCACCCCTTTAAATCCATCCAAATCCCCTAAACGCCCTCTAAACCCTTCTAAACCAAATCTAAACCCTCTCGCACCCCTCTAACCCATCTACACATCACGGAACCACCCTTCAATTCCTCAAATCCCACCACAAACCCCCCTATAACCCTTTTAACACACACCTAAAAACCACGTCTAAACCACCACCTCTAAACAACTCTAACCCCATCTCTCTAAATCCCTCCTAAACCCCCCAGTAACCCGCCTAATCCCCCAAATACACTTCAAACACTCTAAACCTTGTAAACCTGCCATCTAAACCCAACTATAACACCCTCCTGTCACTCAACCCGTACTAAAGCCCCTCGAACCTCCCTACCCCCCCTCCACTATCCCTCTAAACTACCTTTAAATCACTCTAAACGACTCTAAACCACCTATCAACTCTGTAAACCCTCAAAACCCCACTAAAACTCCATCTGCATTCCTAAAAACGCCCGTCCAAAGCCCCCCCTCAACATCTCAACCCGTCTGAACCACTCCAAACCCTATAACACCTCTAAAACCCCTGTAAAGCCTCCTATCACACCTCTAAACCCCTAATAAAAACGCCCAATTAACCCCACTACCACTCCCTCTAACATCCCACCCCAACCTAAACCCTTCTAATACCCACCCCCACCTCACCTAATCCTCTAAATCCCATGTAAACCATCTGAACCCCCTACATCGACACTAAATCGAGTGGTGAATCTGTGGAATTTCCCTGCCACAGAAGGAAGTGAGGCCAGTTCGTTGGCCGTATTAAGAGGGTAGTTGGATGTGGCCCTTGTGGCGCTTGAAAGGGATCAGGGGGTTATGGAGCGAAGGCAGGTACAGGAAACTGAGTTGGTTGATCAGCCATGATCATATTGAATGGCGGTGCCAGGCTCGAAGGGCCGAATGGCCTGTTCCTGCACCTAATTTCTAAGTTTCTAAACCACGCTAAACCACCATCTTAAATCAATGTAAACCACTCTAAAAACCCACTAAAACCCCTGTAATCCACTCTAAACACCCTCTATAACCAGTAAACCCCCTCTAAACCCCTCTAAACCAACTTCTCTAAACCCCTCTGAATCCATCAAACCCGTTCTAAACCCCAACCTCACCTAATCCTCTCAAATCCCTGGAGAAAGCCCTATATCCTAAAACCCTCTCTTATTAACCCCTATTGAGAACATCTAGGCCACTGCGAACCACTTCTAAACCCCTCTATACTCCTCCAAACCCGTATGGACCCCTCCTAAACACCTTCTAAACCCATCTAAAACATCGAATCCATCTAACCTCCTTTAAAACCCATGTAACCACTGCAAACCACTATAAACTCCCCCAAAGCCCCTCTAAAACCTCTAAAACATGGAAACCCCCTAAACCATTCTAAGCCCCCCCTAAAAACCCTCTAAACCCCCACTATTTACCTCTACATCCCTCAGAACGCCACGAAAACTCTTCTAACCACCATCTAATCCCTTTAAAAAAACCATATTAACCATCTAAAACCTCTCTAAACCCATCTAACCATATAACCATATAACAATTACAGCACGGAAACAGGCCCTCTCGGCCCTTCCAGTCCGTGCCGATCAATTGGTTTTCCCTAGTCCCATCTACCTGCACTCAGACCATACCCCTCCATTCCCTTCCCGTCCATATACTATCACACTTTACTTTAAATGTTAAAATCGATCCTGCCTCCACCACATCTGCTGATGCTCAATCAAACATAGAAACAATAGAACATAGAAAAAAAAAAATTAGGTGCAGGAGTAGGCCATTCAGCCCTTCGAGCCTGCACGCATTACAATATGATCATGGCTGATCATCCAATCTCAGTATCCGTACCTGCCTTCTCTCCATACCCTCTGATCCCCTTAGCACAAGGGCCACATCCAACTCACTTTAAATATAGCAATGAACTGCCTCAACTACCTCTGTGGGCAAGAGTTCCAAAGAGACTCACCACTCTCTGCCAGAGTGAAGAAAGTCTTTAGATCATCTCGGTCTTAAAGGATTTCCCCCTTATCCTTAAGCTGTGACCCCTTGTCCTGGACTTCCCCACATCGGGAACAATCTTCCTGCATCTAGCCTGTCCAAAATAATTTGTAAGATTTATAAGATTCTTAATCTCCTCAAACATTCCAGAGAGTATAAAAGACAAGTCATCCAGTCTTATATTCATAAGACAGTCCTGACATCCCAGGATCAGTATTCAGTGAACCTTCTCTGCACACCCTCTCTGGCAATATATGTCCCTTCTTCTCAGATTTGGAGACCAAAACTGCACGAATACTCAGTGTGGTCTCACCAAGACCCCTGTCCAAACTGAATAGAACCTCCCTGCTCCATGTACTACACCAAACCAATACTTTTGCTATGAAAGCTAACATACCATTCGCTTTTTTCACTGCCTGCTGGCACCTGCATGCCTCCATACTTTCAATGACTGGTGTACCATGACACCCAGGTCTCGCTGCATCTCCCTTTTCTAATCGGCCACCATTGTAAATAATATTTGCTTTCCTGTTTTTGCCACCAAAGTGGTTAACCTCACATTTTATCCACAATTATCTGACATTTCCACCACCTTCCAGACATCACCAACTTGCAGTCTCCTATACACCATGTCACAGCTGAACACCTAGCATCTGCCTCTGCACCGGCCTACCCCTTGCCCCGCCCATCTGCCCCCTCCAGCTAGTAAACCTCATCCGCAAATCTCTTGGAATATTCCTTCAATTCCCTCATCCCAGATCATTAATATATATTGTAAAATAGCTGGGTCCCAGCACTGAGCCCTGCGGTACCCCACTAGTTACTGCCTGCCATTGTGAAAAGGACCCGTTTACTCCTACTCTTTGCTTCCTGTTTGCCAGCCAGTTCTCTATCCACATCAATACTGAACCCCTAATACCGTATGCTTTAAGTTTGATTTATACTAATCTCTTATGTGGGGACCTTGTCGAAAGCCATCTGGAAGTCCAGCTATACCACATCCACTGGTTCTCCTTATCCACGCTACTAGTTTACATCCTCGAAAAATTCCACTAGATTCGTCAGACATGATTTACCTTTTGTAATCCATGCTGACTTTGTCCAATGATTTCACCACTTTCCAAATGTGCTGCTATCCCATCTTTAATAACTGACACATATAGCAGTTTCCCCACTACCGATGTTAGACTAACTGGTCTGTAATTCCCCCGTTTCTCTCCACCCCCACCCCTCCTCCCTCTTAAAAAGAGGGGTTACATTTGCTACCCGCCAATCCTCAGGAAACTACTCCAGAATCTAAAGAGTTTTTGAAAGATTATCACTTAATGCATTCCACTTTTCGCTGAGCTACTTCTTTCTTAAGTACTCTGGGATGCAGCTATCGTGAGCCCTGGGATTTATCGGCCTTAATCTATCCAATTTAAAACCCAACACACCACTTCCCGACTGACCTGGATTTCACTCAATTCCTTCCTTCTTTGACCCACAGTCCCCTGCTATTCAGGCAGATTATTTATGTCTTCCCTTAGTGAAGACGGAACCAAGTTAGTTATTCAATTGGTCCGCCATATCCTTTGTTCCCCATGATCAAACTCACCTGTTTCTGACTTGCAAGGGACCTACATTTGTTTTAACGTAACCTCTTTCTCTTAATATCTATAAAAACTTTTGCAGTCAGTTTTTATGTTCCCTGCCAGTTTTCTTTCATAATCTATTTTTCTTCCTAATTAAGCCTTTGTCCTCCTCTGTGGTCTCTGAATTTCTCCCAGTCCTCTGGTATGCTGCTTTTTCTGGCTACTTTGTACCATCAAATTGCTTTGATACTAAATCCCTGATTTCCCTTGTTATCCACGGATGCACTACCTTCCCCGATTTATTCTTTTGCCCCCACAAACTGGGGGGATGAACAATTTTTGTAGTTCATCCATGCAATCTTTAAATGTCTTCCATTGTATATCAACGTCAACCTTTTAGAATTAATTGCCAGTAATCTTTGGCCAATTCAGTCTCATACCTCAAAGTTACTTTCTTTAGTTCAGAACCATTGTTTCTGAATTAACAATGTCACTCTCCATCCTAATGAAGAACTCAACCATATTATGGTCACTCTTGCCCAAGGGGCACGTACAACAAGACGGCTAATTACCCCTTCCTCATTACTCAAAACCCAGTCTAAAATAGCCTGCTCTCTCGTTGGTTCCTCTACATGTTGATTTTAGATAACTATCCGCATACATTCAAAAAATCCTCTTCTCAGCACCCTGCCAATTTGATTAACCCAATCTATATGTAGATTGAAGTCACCCATTACATAACTGTTTTGCTTTGGTCGCACGCATTCTAATTTCCTGTTTGATACCATCCCCAACTTCTCTGCTACTGTTAGGTGGCCTTGTACACAACACCCACCAGGTTTTCTGCCCCTTAGTGTTTTGTAGCTCTACCCATACCGATTCCACATCCTCCAAGCTAATGTCCTTCCTTTCCATTGCTTTAATCTCCTCTCTAACCAGCAAACGCTACCCACCTCACTTTTCCTTTCTCTCTATCCCTTCTGAATATTGAATTTATCCCTGGATGTTCAGCTCCAGCCTACGTCACCCTGGAGCCATGTCTCCGTGATCCCAACTATATCATAATCATTAATATCTATCTGCACGTTCAACTCGTAGCCACCTTATTACGAAATACTCTTGCATTGAGACAACAAAGCCACAAATTCCACACAGCCACCGCCTCTGAGTAAAGAGGTTCCCCCTCACGTTACCCTAATCTTCCGTCCTTAATTCGCATGTTATGCCGTCTTTTATGAATCTTCCCTACCCTCAATGGGAAAAGTTGTGCCACGTCAACTCTGTCTATCCCTTTCAATCATTTTAAAGACCTCATCAAGTCCCCCCTTAACCTCTGCGCTCCAAAGAATAAAGACCTAACTTGTTCAACCTTTCTCTGTAACATAGTTTGCTGGAACCAGGCAACATTCTAGTAAATACTCCTCTGTACTCTCTCTATTTTGTTGATATCTTCCTATAATTAGGCGACAAAAATTGTACACCATACTCAGAATTGGTCTACCAATGCTTGTACAATTTTAACAACCAAACATTACTTCCCTATTCCTATATCAATGCTCTGATTTCTTTCAGGGAACTATGCACAGTTTTATTTCCTAGGAATCTCTCTGTTCCACAGCATTCCTCAATTCCCTACCATTTACCATGTACGACCTATTTTGATTTGTTCCTGCCAAGATGTAGCACTTCACACTTATCAGCATTAAACTCCATCTGCATTTTTTCATCCCACTTTACCATATGACCCAAATCTCGCTGTAGACTTTGAAAATCTACTTCATTATCTAAACCTCCAAAACCCCTATAATCCCCACTAATTCCCTGTCCACATCCCTCAGAACCCCTCTAAAACCCTCTCTAAACCTATCTAACCCCCTCTAAACCCTCTTTAACCCCACTACACTCGTCTAGATTCCTCTAAAGAAGCACCTCTAAAAACACTTCTTACCCCATCTAATCCTTGAAACCCATATTTTAATCCAAACTAAACCTCCCTAAATCAACTCAAAACCCATCTAAAACCCCTATAAAACATCCTATAATTCCCTGTAAACCTCTCTAAACCCCTTAAGACCCTGAGGGGACTACTGTAAACCAATCTAAACCCCTCTAAACCGGCTTAAAACACCCCTACACCCCTCTAAACCCCACGAAGCCACCTTTAAATCCCTCTAAACAACATGTAAATAACTCTAAATCCCTCTAAACACACTCTGAACAATGTCTAATCCCATATAAACCCCTCTAAACCCCCAAAATCAGCTATAAATCCATCCAAACCCCATAAACCCACTGTTAAACCCATCTAAACCCCTTCTAAAGTCTCTAAACAACATCCCAAACAAACTCAAACGCTCTCTAAACCCCTCTACACACCTCTAAACCACTCCCAAACAAGCAGGAAAACGCTCTAAACCCCTCTAAACAACATCTAAACCATCTAAACCCCTTTAAAACCCTATACGCTATTTATAAATCCTCTCTAAACCACAGTAAGCCACCTCTAAACCCTTTTAACAACACTAAAAACCTCTAAACCCTATCTAAATTCCTCTAACCCAAAAAAAACGTTCTAAACCCCAACCTCCCAAAACCCGCTTAAAACCATTGTAGAGCCCCTCTAAACCCTCTGTACCCCTATAAACACATCGAGACCCATCTGAACCCCTTCTAACCCCCCTCTATACTCCGCCAAACCCAAACCCATCTAAGCCCGCTCTAAACCCCCTCTAAAACGCCCTCTAAATCACTATAAACCCTCTAAACCCTCGCTAAACACCCTAAAACAACTCTCGGCCCCTCAAATACACCCCCTCTAAAATCTCTCCAAAACGCCTCTAAAACCCGTCTAACCCAATCTAATCGCTTTAAACCCATGTAAACCCTCTAAACACCCCTAAATTCAACTCAATCCATCCAAACCAACCTGTAAAACCCCCTATAAACCCCTATAAATCCCCTCCAAACCACCTCTAAATCAATTAAAGCCACTGTAAGGCCTTCTAAACCCTCTAAAACCTTCTCCAAACTACTCTAAAACCATCTAAAACCCCTCTAAACAGCATCTAAACCCATCTAAACCCTCTAAGCCCCTCTGAATCCCTCTAAACGCCTCTAAACCCATCTAAACCACCTCTATCCCCCCGCTAACCTCTTTATGCCCCCTGTAAACCACTGTAACTCCTGTAAACCCCTCTAACCCCCCCTAAAACCCCTCTTAAACCCCACCAAATCCCCATTACATCCCTCAGAACCACTCTAAACCCCTCTAAATGCCTTGTAAAACACCCCATTAGGACCCTCTAAACACCCTTCAAACACATCTTAAACCCTCTGATCCCCCTCTGTCCCTCAAAACGCCACAAAAAACATTTCTAACCCCATCTATCTCTCTAAACCCCATATAAACTCTCTCTAAACACCACTAATTGAACTCTTAAATCCATCCAAACCACCTATAAACCCCCCTATAAATCCCTCTAAACCACCTCTAAATCCTTGAAAAAACAAGTTAAACCCTTCTAAAACCCCCTCAACTCATCTAATTCCACTAAATACCCTTTCAACCACTCTGGACCTGCTCTATTTCCCGCTAAACACCATTAAAACCGCCACTGAATCCCCCCAAACCCGTTCTAAAGCCCTAACCTCCCCTAAACCGCTTTGAACCTCGAAACCCCTCGCGAAACCACATCTCAAGCTCCTCTAACTCCTTCTAAACGCCTCCAAATCCATCTAAACCCTCCTAAACCCCTCTAAACCTCTCTAATCCCCTCTAAATACCCTTGAAACCACTGTAAACCCCTACTAACCCGCTCTAAATCCATCTAACCCAACGCAACCCTCTCTGTATCCGTCAAAATCGATCTAGCCCTCTAACCTCCCCAATCCCCTATGAATCCCTCTGAACTTCTCGAAACCCCGCCTAAAATCACTCTAAAACGCCTATAAACCCATCTATAAAAAAAAATAAACCACCTATAATCCTTCTAAACACGGTCTAAGACCCACTAAAACCCATCTGAATTCCTCAAAACTCCTCTCTCTAAACCCCCTCTAACCCCCCCCCTTAACCCCTCCTAAACGTCTCTAAACACCGCAACCCCCTCTACACCCCTCTATAAAACCTCTAAACCCCTCTCTAAACCCTATAAACTCCTCTTAAGCCCATACAAACCCATCTAAATCTTGCGAAATCAACTCTAAACCATCCAAGCCCTCTTCTCACCCCATATACTCCAAATCATAAACGCCTCTAAATCTCTTCTAACCCCATCTAATCCCTCTATCACGCATACAAACCCATCTAACACCCGCGGAATCGACTCTAAACCCATCCAAACCCTCTATAACCCCTATAACAACCTATAAATACCTCTCAACCCCTCTAAACGCTGAAAAACCACTGTAAACCGTTCCGAAACCCCTCTAACCCCCGCTAAACGCCCTCTAAACCCATCTAAACAACTCGAAAAACCTCTAAGCTCCAGTAATCCCATCTAAATACCCTCTAAGCCCTTCTGACCCACACTATACCTTTCTAAACCCGCTCTAAAACTCCTTGTTATGACTCGCGAATGCAGATACTTCAGAGCCGCGTAACATAGTCACAAACCCAGGCTCAAGTTCAAGAAAATAGTATTTATTTTGTTTAAACCCAACCTGATTCAAACACCCATTCAAGGCCAAGAAGTAAAACCTAATAAACAAAGATAACGGTGCTCCAGCCAGCCTCGCAATGGGCCGTCTCTAACCTGCCTAATGGAAACCAACCCTAAAACAAAAATAAAGGAAACCCTCAGGTCAGCCCTTATCCGTCCCAATTCAATATTAGTTGACAATGTAGGTAATAATATACATAGTTCTATGCCATGTGGCCAGGCCTCCTCCAGTTCAAAACCACAGTTCTGTTCCCATGAAGTTAGGGTCGACGAAGAGAGCCAGAATTATGTGAGCTTCTGGTATTTTAAGCTTCCGATGAGTCATCCGTCACTGACGCAGCTTGGCCAATTGGGTACAGGAGCCCTTAACCCTTGTTTCCTGACTCCCAGCCACGGGGCCTGAACTCAGGAGAGAAAACAAAGAGTTAATTACATAGCATTCACCAGAGGGGGGGGGGGGGGGTAACTAACACCCCACGCAAAGATACTGAATAAGCTTCGGAAGAAACTATTCAGTACTAAAACACTACCGGCGCGACAAGGCGTCAGCAAGCTATTATTCTTTTGCCCCTGATGTGCCTGAACTCCAGGTTGTATTCTAGCAGCTGCCAACTCCAGCTCATTAACCGCCTGTTCTTATTCTTCCTTCTGCAAAAAAACCAAAGGGTAAGATCCGTGCCTTACGACGACAGGGACATTCGAGGAGCCCACATAAACCTCGAAATGACTCAGAGAACATTAACACAGCAATGGTTTCTTTTTCAATGGTGGAGTACACACCTCTGATGGGGATTTAAACTTCTTAGAAAAGTACGAAATTGGATCCCACCCCATCCGAATCATCCTGTATAAGAACCCCACCAACCCCACGATCGCTAGCATCAACTGCCACCTCAAAATCAGGTGCCGCAGCACAGGTGCGCGCACCAGAGACCCTTAGTATGATCAAAGGATTGTTGACACTCAGCGGACCACACAAATGCTACCTTCGGACTCAGCAAATCCGTTAAAGGAGCAGCCCACTGCAGAGAAGTTTTGACAGAACCCCCTATAGTACCCAACCACAGCCATGGTACCTACGGAGTTCAGTCCTAGATGTTAGAACAGGAAATGCGACAATATGTCGCAAGTTGTCCTCGAGAGCGCGACCCTGACCCGGCCCACCATCTTATCCAGATACGTCACCGTGGCCTGGCCAAACTCACAGTTCCCCAGATTGATCGTTAGGTTTGCCTCCGCTAGTCGACAAAATACCTCCTTCAGATGACCGAGGTGCTCGATCCAAGACCTGTTGAGCACACAACCAATCATCATGGTATGCTTCACAGAAGGGACAAACCAGACAATACCTTGTTCACTAGCCGTGTGGAAGGTTGCCGGAGTATTGCGCATCCCAAATGCCATTACCGTGTACTGAAGAAAGTTATCAGGCGTAACGAACGCTGAGATCTCCCTCGCCCGCCTAGTCAAAGGAACTTGCCAATACCCTTTTAGCAAGTCCAACTTAGGCACAAAAGATGCACTACCCACATGATCCACACAATCCTCCATCCGGGAAGAGGATGGCAATCCGGCTTCGTTACACCATTCACCTTCCGAAAGTCCGTGCAAAATCTGTCGCCCCATTAGCATTCGTAGCCAGTAGACACGGAGAACTCCACGGACTACAACTAGGTTCAGCAATTGTTGCTGCAGCATATAGTCAACCTGGACTCTTAGGCGATGACGCTTGTCAGGGTTGACCGATACAGATGCTGTTTAATTGGCGCAGCAGCGGCCACGTCAATGTCATGCTGCAGCACAGACGTTTGAGAATGCACATCCGAGAACAGTGACCCATTTGACCCCACCACAGCAAGCAGATCATCCCGCTGCTTCCAGACAAATGACACAACCGCAAGTGAAGCGACTCCAATGCTTCAGAGTTGCACAGCTTTCCCTGCGTCACTGCCACAGGACGACCGTGCCTCACCCACATCACTACCCGTGTCAGGGGGCAGCACTACTGGCTTAGACTAAACCGAAGGACGCAGCTCCACCCCATCAACCTGTACATGCTCCTGCACATGGTACTGCTTCAGCATGTTGATAAGACAGAGCCGAGTCTTACGCCTCCGATCAGAGGTACCAATAAACGTAATCCTTTGCACCAACCTACTTAACCACCTGATAGGGACCACCATACCGAGACCTGCAGACTGGAACAGGAATAGGCAACAACACCAGAACTTTGTCACCTGCAGAAAAATTCCTACTAGAAACCTTCCTGTCGAACCAGCCCTTCATCCTCGACTGAGCAGAAGCAAGATTACCATTGCCAGTTCGCATGCCCTCCGCAGTCTAGACCTAAAAGTACAGACGTGGTCTAAAGTACTATGTTTTGAATTATCCTGCAACTATTTCTCCTTCCGGACCCTCAACAGACCACGAACAGTATGCGCGAACACTAGGTCAGCTGGACTGAACCCTAAAGACTCCTGCACGACCTCACGCACCGCAACATAACGAGATGAACCCCCTCATCCCAGTCTTTTTTCAAACTCCAGGCAGTAAGTCCCCAACATGGATTTCAAAGTCTGGTGAAAACCGCTCGAGAGCTCCCTGGCTCTCAGGATGATACGCATTGGAGTAACAATGCTCAATATCTAACAACTTCATTACCTGACTAAAAACCTTTGACTTGAAGTTGGAACCTTGGTCGCTCTGCACAACCTTGGGCAAGCCGAACAACGAAAACAACGTAGTGAGAGACTTCATAATGGCAGGGGCAGTAATATTACGCAAAGGGACCACCTACGGAAAGCGGGTAGACGCACACATAATTGTCATATAAATAAAAATGTGTTGCCCACCCTTGTCCGAGGTAGAGGACCCACACAATCAACTAGAATCTGTTCAAACGGCTCCCTGACCACAGGGATTTGATATAAAGGCGCAGGAACAATCGATTGGTTCGGCTTTCCTGCCACCTGGCAAATGTGACAACACCTGCAGTGCTGCTTCACGTCCTTTTTCAACTTGACCAAAAAAATCCCGTAAGATACGGTCATACGTCTTATTGACCCCCAAATGTCCACCCAGAGGTCCATCATGAGCCAACCAGAGTATCTCGTCCCTATACCGACGAGGTATGACAATCTGATCAACACGCTCCAATCATCCTGACCTGACATATCCAAGGGAGACCACTTTCGCATCAGTAAGCCATTCCTCAGAAAATACCCCTTTGCTGTGGAATCCATACCCCCCTCAGTTACCGCGCAGTCGAACAGATCCGATAAACCTTGATCACTCTTTTGCTCCTCAACAGGCGGTCCCGTGACAGCGACACTGGCACATGTTCAGACAAGACCCCATCCTGAGATGTAGATCCACCCTTCACAACACAGGATCTCCCTCATCCTGAATCCCCAAAAATGCTCTCACTCAGGTCCACTACTTCTTCAAACTTTGCCTGGCTCTTAGCCATAGCCCTTGTGACAGCACAAGCTGTGAAGACCGTCGGATGCTGCATAGCAAATATATCAGGACCCTGCACCATCGGAACAGCCGTCACCTCAGGAGTAATTAAATTTCTACCTCCAGCCAAGTAATTCACCAAAATCACAGAAACTCCCGCAACGGGAAAACACGGCCGTAACCCAACAATTACCCGGCCTGAATGAAACCAACTCGGACTCGAGACTCATGGTATTCAAAGGCACTACCATGTCCTCCAACCCGAATCCTACCTCAGGGACACTGGGCCCAACCGATGACTCCTCAGACAACGGCAGTACACTATCCAATATAAAGGACTGAGTAGCACCAGCATCACGCAAGATCGATACTGGAACTCTATGACCCCCATTCTCTAGAGAAACAAAACCTTTCGTGATGAACGCAGAATAATCCTACATCATCAGACGCAGCATCCCAGGAACCACAAGTGCTCTTTATGTACCCACCAAAGCCACAGACTTTGCAATTTTCCTTTTCAGGACGGGACACGACTTTAAGATGTGCCCGCTCCCTTTACAATAGTAGCACACAGGCCCTTCCTTAGTCCTGAAATCTCCCGTCAACCTTATCATCAGCTCGGACGACCCCCTGTATTAATGAGCTGACACTTGCAGGCACAGAAACAGGTTTGGCACTGCCACCGCGACACCACCCACGATTTAAACGGCTGTGCACCAAAACTATAGGATCGCCCACAAACTCAGTTTTTTTATGAGTCAATACATACTCATCTGCTAACATCGCGGCTTAGACACCTCCGTCACTTTTCTGCTCATTAAGGTAAGGGGTAGCAACCCTCTCAGGGAGACAGTTCTTAAAGTCTTCCATTATCATCAAGGCCCCGCAGCAGCTCAAAAATCCTTCACTCCTTGAGAAGCGCACCACCTGTCAAAAAGTGCCTCCTTCTCCCAAGCAAACTCCACATAGTATGACTATCAAACTTCCTAAAGTCACGCTAGATCTTCTGCCGGCACGCCTCTCTGGAACTAATTCATTAAGTCCTTAACGTAGACTTCACACACTCATAGACCCGACTGTTGTCAATAGATAACGACGATACATCTCCTGTGCTTTACCCACAAAGGACACTCTGCAACAGCAAGGACCACATGTCCCTAGGCAACTTTAAGGACGAAGCGTCCGTTTCAAGCACTGCAAAATACTTGTCCACATCCTTCTCATTAAACGGGGGAAACCAGGCGGATGGTCTTGCTCATATCAAGCTCCCGTTCCCTAGTAGAAAACTGGGGGGGAAGCATTCAATTCCTTCTCCTGCAGTTTCAAGGCGTTTCATTTCCAAGCTCTGACTGGAGCATGAGACCTTTCTCTGTCTCATTTCAAGCTCTTTCTCTCTTAAGGTCCTCTCCTCCTTTTTCATTTCAAGCTCTAACTCCTTCAATTGAATGGGGTCCCCCATTTCATGACTAGGCTTTGTAGAAGATAGAGGAGCGTGTCAGCAACAGCAGGCAATACCCCACTACTCACCAACGCAGACCATAACTCCCACTTGTATATAGCCTCTTTCTTCAAATGCTTATCAATAGGCACCTTATAGGTACCTCTGCCAGCATAAACAAATGCTCCTTCGTACATTTAGCAAACAACTCCTGACTAGGAGCCTCAGTAAAGTTCTCCACTTTAAACTCCATATCAAATGTAGGACCAAACCACCAGCCAAACATTGGTCAGAGATGTTACTCACAAACGGACGAGAAACAAAAAAAAAAAAAATCGCTTCACACACAGACTCCCTCATAATTCACCTGAAGCCTACCAAAAAAAAAAAAAACTGTCTAGGTCCTCAAAGCTTAGGACGAGACCCCCATTTTTTTTTACGACTCTCCGAAATGCAGGTACTTCAGAAGTCGCGTAACATAGTCAAAAACCAGCTTCAAGACACTACAAGAAAATAGTATTTTATTTTGTGTAAACACAATAAAAACCTGATTCAAAACAACCCAGTCAAGGACAAGAATAGACTTATAAACAAAAAAACAGTGCTCCAGCCAGCCTTGCAATGGGCCATCGAACTATAGTCTCTAACCTGCCTAAATGGAAATAACCCTGAAACAAAATACACGTGAACCCTCAGGTCAGCCCTTATCTGTCCCAATTAAATCTATTAATTGACAATGTAGCTAATAAATACACATAGTTCTATTCCCATATGGCCAGGCCTCCTGCAGTTCAAACCAGTCAGTTCTGTCATGGGTCAGGGTCGACGAAGAGAGCCAGAAAATCTGGAGCTTCTGGTACTTAAAGCTCCGATAAGTCACCTGCCGTCAACTGACGCAGCTTGGCCAATCGGTAAGAGCCCTTAACCCCTTGATTCCTGACTCCCAGCCCTCGGGGTGCCTACACTCAGAAGAGAAATAAAATAGTTAAGTAACCATATAACCATATAACAATTACAGCACGGAAACAGGCCCTCTCGGCCCTTCCACTCCGTGCCGACCATTTGTTTTCCCCTAGTTCCAATCTACCTGCACTCAGACCATACCCCTCCATTCCCTTCACGTCCATATACCTATCCACTTTACTCTTAAATGTTAAAATCGATCCTGCCTCCACCACTCTGCTGGAAGCTGATTCCACACAGCCACCACCCTCTGAGTAAAGAAGTGCCCCCCTCACGTTACCCTCCCGAAAACTCTCTCCTGTCCCATAATTCTCATGTCATGCTCTCTTGTTGAAACTTCCCTACCCTCAATGGGGAAAAATGGTATCCACGTCAATCTGTCTATCCCTTTCATCATTTAAGACGTCAATCAAGTCCCCCTTAACCTTCTGCGCTCCAAAGAATAAAGACCTAACTTGTTCAACCTTCTCTGTAACATAGTTGCGGAACCCTGGCAAAAATTCTAGTAAATCTCCTCTGTACTGTACTCTCTCTATTTTGTTCCATCCTTCCTATAACTAGGCGACCAAAATTGTACACCATACTCCAGAATTGGTCTTACCAAGCCTAGTACAATTTTAAACATTACTTCCCTCCTCCTATATTCAATGCTCTGATTTATTATAAAGGCCAGCACACCAAAGGCTTTGTTTACCCACCCTATCTACATGCGATTCCACCTTCAGGGAACTATGCACAGTTATTCCTAGATCCCTCTGTTCCACAGCATTCCTCAATTCCCTACCATTTACCATGTAGTCCTATTTTGATTTGTCCTGCCAAGATGTAGCACTTCACACTTATCAGCATTAAACTCCATCTGCCATCTTTCAGCCCACTATTTTTCCAAATGCCCAAATCTCTCTGTAGACTTTGAAAATCTAACTTCATTATCCACAACACCACCTATCTTAGTATCATCTGCATACTTACTTATCCAATTGTCCACCCCATCATCCAGATCATTGATGTACATGACAAACAAAAACAGTGGACCCCAAACACAGATCCCTTCCCAGAGGCAACCCCACTGGTCACCACGCTTCCAACACTGACAAACAGCCATCCACCATTACTCTCTGACATCTCCCATTGCAGGCCACTGTCTGAATCCATCTTGCTACTCCGCCATTAACACCCAAAGATTTAACCTTCTTAACCAACCTTCCATGGGGAACCTAGTCAAAGGCCTTACTGAAATCCAAATAGACACAACACCCCACTGCCTTTAAAACCCTCATCAATTTCCCTAGTTACCAAGGCTTCAAAAAATTCAAGAAGGTTTGTCAAACATGACCTTCCAGGCAAAATCCATGTTGACTGTTCCCGATCAGACCCTGTTTATCCAGATGCTTATATATATTATCTCTAAGTATCCTTTCCATTAATTTGCCCACCACTGACGTCAAACTTATAGTTCTAATAATGCTAGGTTTATTCTTTGATCCCTTTTTCAAACAATGGAACAACATGCGAATAGTACGCCAATCCTCCGCACTATTCCCGTTTCATAGAGAGATAATGACATTTGAAATATTTCTGTCATAGCACACCTGCTATTTCTACACTAACTTCTCTCAATGTCCTAGGGAATATCCTGTCAGGACCTGGAGACTTATCCACTTTTATATTTTTTCAAAAGTGTCAGTACTTCCTCCTGTTTGATTCTCATAGTTTCCATAGCTTACTCTACTCTTTCCCCTAACTCACCGAGTTCAATATCCTTCTCCTTGGTGAATACCGAAGAAAAGAAATTGTTCAATATCTCCCCCATTTCTATTTGCTCTGCAGATAGCTGTCCATTCTGGTTCTCTAATGGTCCAATTTTATCCCTCGTTATCCTTTTGCTATTAATAGCTGTAGAAACCCTTTGGGTTACTTTCACCTTTTCCTGCCAAAGCAACCTCATATCTTCTTTTAGCCTTCCTAATTTCTTTCTTAAGATTATTTTACAATCTTTATACTCCTCTAGCACCTCATTTACTCCATGCCTCCTATAATTATTGTAGATATCTCTCTTTTTTCGAAACAAGTGTCCAATTTCCCTTGAAAACCATGGCTCTTTCCAATTTTTACTATTTCCTTTCAACCTAACAAGTACATAACATTCACCAGAGGGGGGTGGGGGGTAACCTAACACCCCTCTAAAGGCCATCAAACCCCCTTTGAATCCCCTCAAAACCGTTCTAAACCCAACCTCCCCAAAACACATCGGAACCCCTGTAAAACCCTCTATATACCCCCTATGAACACATCTAGACCCATCTGAACCACTTGGAAACCCCTCTATACTCCTCCAAACCCATCTAACCCCCTCTAAACACCTCTAAACCCCGCTCTGATTTCCTCTAAACGCCTCTAATACCCATCTAAACCACATCGAACCCATCTACACCCCATTAAACTCCATTAAAGACCCTGTAAACCCCTCTAAACCCCTCTAAACACATCTAATGCGCCCTAAACCCCTCTAAACCCCCCCCTAAAAACCCCTCTAAACAACTCTAAACCCCCCTAAACCCACTAATCCCCCACTACAAATCCCACAGAACCCCTCTAAACCCTCTCTAAAACCCTCTAAACACCCTCTAAACTCCTCTCTATAAAAAACCCCTCTTAAAACGCACTAAACACCCTCTAAATCCCTTCAAAAACCGCCTCTAAACCTAAACCCATCTAATCCCTTTAAATCCCATAAAAACCCCTCTAACCACCCCTAAATCAACTAAAAACCCATCTACACCCCTTTGAACATAATCTAAACCTCTCTAAACTAACTATAAACCCCTAATCCATCTAAACCCCTCTAAACCCCTTCTAAACCCATGGGGACCACTGTAAACCCTTCCAAACCTCTCTAAACCCCTCTAAAACCCCCCCACGCCCCTCTAAACCCCTCCCCAGCCACCTCTACATCCCTCTAAAATCACCAAATCTCTAAACCATCCAAACCCCTCTAAACATATTCTAAACCTCTCTAAACAGAACCTATAGACCCATATAAACCCTCTAAACCCGACTAAATCAAATCTAATCCCATCTAAACAGCTACAAACCTCCTATAAATCCCTCTAACCCCTCTAAACCCCCTCCAAGCCCCCACGAAAACCGCCTCGAACAACTCTAAATCCGTGCAAACCCCTCTAATCACCGTCTAAAACCCATCTACAAACCCCCTCTAGACCCATCTAAATACCCTTGAAACTACCCTAAAACCCCCTCGAAAACCCTCTGAAAACCCGCTCTAAATCCCTCTAAAAACACCCTACACACCCCTTCTGAATCCATCAAAGCCGATCTAAAGCCCCTCTAACCTCCCCTAAACCCATCTAAAACCCTTCCCAAAACACACCTACAAACCCCTCTAAACACCTCCAAAGCCACATCTAAAACTTTCCAAACCACCTCTAAATAACTCTAAAAACCTCTAAATACCCTCTAACCCCCACTAAACCCATATAAACCTCTAAACCCCTCTATAACCCAATAAACCACCACTAAACCCCCTCCTGAATCCCCTCCAAACACATCTAACAAACTCTAAAGAAGCCGTCTAAACCCGTCTAAACCCCCTAGTAACCCCCCCTAAATCCCCTCTACATCCCTCAAAAATCCCCTACAAACCCTCTATAAACACCTCTAAACCCCCTCTAAACCCCTATAAACACTCGAAGCCCCTCTAAATCGCTCTAAACCTCTCTAACCCCACAAAACTCACTGTGAATCCCACAAGACGCATCTAAACCCGTTCTAATCCATCTAACCCTTCTAAACTACAGATGATCCCCTCTAAACCCCTCTAAACCCCGTTAAACCCGCAATAAATCCCTTCTAAACCCCCTCTCAACCCCCTCTAAACCATTGAAAACCACTGTAAACCCTTCTAAACCCTCAGACCCCTCTAAACCCCCCCCCGACCACCCTCTAAACCCCCCAAAACCCCCACTAGACCCACTCAAAAACCACCTCTAAACAAATCTATATCCCTATAATAGCCTCTAATCCCCTCTAAATACCACGAAACCACTCTAACCCCCCCTCTAAACCCTGTAAACCAATTTAACCCCCGCTCTAATCCCTCTGAGCCCAATTAAACCCCCTCTGGTCCCTCAAAACCGTTCTAAACCCCAACCTCCCCTAAACCCCTCAACCCCCCTCTGAATCCTCTAAACGCCTCTAAACCCATGTAAACCACCTGTAACCCCTCTGAATCCCTCCAAATCTACTCTAAGCCCCGATAAACCCCACTAATCCCCACTAATCCCCTCTACACCCCACAAATCCCTGAAAACCACTGTAAGCACTTCTAAACCGCTTCTAAACCCCTCTAAACCCCCCTAAACGCCCGCTAACCCCCTCCAAGACCCATATAGACACCCTGTAAACCACCTGTAAATAACTATAAAACCCTCTAATCCGCTCTAAACACCCTATACTCATCTAAACACCCTCTAATATCCTCTAAACCCCGTAATCCTCCCTAAAATACCCTCGAAACCATTCTAAACTCCCTCCAAAAACGCCTCTAAACCATTCTAAAACCCTCTCTAAATCCCGCTAAACCACATTAAACCCCATTAAACCCCCATACTACGCTCCCTCAAACCCGTTCTACAAAACTTAATCTTCCCATAACCCCTCTAAACACCTGTAAAGCCCCTCCAAAACCATCCATACCCCCTAAAACACTTCTAAACCCCTCTATACTCCTGCAAACCCACCTAAACCCATTATAAACCCATTCAAAACCCCGTTCTAAACCCCCTCTAAATCCCTCAATTCGCCTCTAAACCCATCTACTAAATCCATCTCTAAACCCCTCTAGACCCGTTTTTTATACCCCTTTAAAAAACCCCACCGAACCGGCTCTGAATTCGTAAAAAACCCTCATAACCCCTCAAAAATCCCTGTAAAAAAACCCCCCCTCTGAATTAATGAAAACCCCCATAACCCCCTTTAAATTCCCTGTAAACCACCGTAAAGCTCTCTAAACACCTGTAAACCCCCCCCTCACACCCCTCTAAAAACCCTTTCTAAACCATATCTAAACCCCACTAAAAAAACCCCCTCTTACGCTTCCAAAACCCTTCTAACCCCCATCTAATTCATCTAAAGCCCATATATACACCTCCAAATCCCCCGAAATTAACTTTAAACCCATTTAAACCCCTATAAACCTTCTATAAATCCCTTTAATCCCAAACCCCCACTAAACCCCTGAAAACCAGTGTAAAACCTTCTCAACCCCTCTAACCGCACAAGTAACCCTTCGTGAACCCCTGTAAACCCCCCGAACCACTCTAAACACCTCTAAACACATCTGAACCCCTCTAAACCCCTCTAAACCCATCTGAACCCATAAACCCATCTAAACCCCAATAAATCCCCTCTACATCCATCAGAACCCCTCTAAACCCATCCAACCCCCACGTCACCTAAACCCCCCATAACGCCTCTAAACCCTGCTAACCCCTCTAACCCATATAAACCCTACCGCTACACCTCTCTAAACCCTTCAAGCCACCTCAGAATCCCTGAAACACACAGTAAACTATTTTAAAAAAAACCCCTCTAAACCTACGAAACACACTAAACTCATCTAAACCTCTCTTACGCTTCTCAAAAACCCTTCTAATCTCATCTAATTATCTAAAGCCCATATATACACCTCTAATCCCCCGATATTAACTCTAAGCCCATTTAAACCCCTATAAACCTCCTATAAATCCATTTAATCCCAAAACCCCCACTAAACCCTTGAAAACCACTGAAAACCCTTCTAAAACCCACTAACCGCCGAATAAACCCTTCTAAACCCCTGTAAACCCACGAACCACTCTAAACGCATCTGAAAACCCCTCTAAACCCCTCTAAACCATCTAAACCCATCTAAACGCCAATAAATCCCCTCTACATCCATCCGAACCCCTCTAAAACTCTCTCTAAACCCCTCCAACCCACTCTAACCCTCACAAACGCCTCTGAACCTTGATAACCCCATCTAACCCATCTAATCCCACCGCTACACACCCCTCTAAACCCCTCCAGCCACTTCAGAAATCCCCTGAAACACACAGTAAACTATTCTAAACCCCTTTAAACCCTCCAAACGCCCTAAACTAAATCTAAACCCCATCTAATACCATCAAACCCCTGAAAATCCCTCTAAATTCGCTCGAAACCGCTGAACCCCCTCTAAACTCTTGTAAACCCGCTCTAAACCCGCTCTAATCCCTCTAAAACCCAATTAAACCCCCCTCTGATTCTCTCAAACCCGTTCTAAACCCCAACTCCCCATAATCCCTCTAAAAACCCTGTAAAGCCCTCTAAAACCATCTTATACCCCCTATAAACACTTCTAAAAACCCCTCCATACTCCTCCAATCCCAACCAAAACCCATTATAAACCCATTCTAAACCCAATAAACCCCTCTAACCCCTCAAAAAACACAAAAACAACCTGCTACCAACAAAACTAAAAAACAAAAAAACAAAAAAACCACAAAAACAAAAAACAAAAACAACCACCAAAAAAAAAACCAACCAAAACCAAATAAAAACATAACAAAACAACAAAAAAACACCCAAAAAACAAACCATAAAAAAAAACAAAAACTCAAACACGAAACCAAAAAACCCCAGAATAAAAACCACTCTAAACACCTCTAAACACATCTGAACCCCTCTAAACCATCTAAAACCCATCTAAACCCCAATAAATTCCCCTCTACACCAATCGGAACCCCTCTAAACTCTCTCTAAACCCCTCCAACCCACTCTAAACCCTTTCACAAACGCCTCCGAACCTTGCTAACCCCATCTAACCTATCTCAACCCCACCGCTACAAACCCCTCTAAATCCCTCCAAGCCACCTCTAGAATCCCTGAAACACACAGTAACCTATTCTAAACCCCTCTAAACCCCTCCAAACACCCTATACTCATCTAAACCCCTCTAATACCATCAAACCCCTCTAACCCTCTAAATTCGCTGGAAACCACTCTGAACCCCCTCTAACTCTTGTAAACCCTCTAAAAACACAAAAAAAAACCCCGCTCTAAATCCCCTCTATAGCCAATTAATAAACCCCCTCTGATTCCCTCAAACCCGTTCTAAACCCCAACCTCCCCATAATCCCTCTAAAATCCCTGTAAAGCCCCTCTAAAACCGTCTATACCCCCTAAAAACACTTCTAAATCCCTCTATACTCCTCCAATCCCAACTACAAAACAACCCATTTTAAACCCATTTTAAAACCCGCACTAACCCCCTCTAAATCCCTCGAAAACCACCTCTAAACCTCTCTAGACCCAGTTAAATCCCCCCTCTGAACCCTACCAAACCCGCTCTGAATTCCTAAAAGCCCCTCAAAAACCTCCTCTAAATCTGTAAAACCCGCTCTGAATTCCTCAAAAACGCAATAACCCCCTTTAAATCCCTGTAAACCACCATAAACCTCTCTAAACACCTCTGAACCCCGCTAAAAACTCTAAAACCCCTCTAAATCCCTCTGAACACATCTGAACCCCTCGAAACCCCTCTAAACACATCTAACGCCTCTAAAACCTTTCTACACCCCATCTAATTCATCTAAACCCCATATAAACCCCTCTAATCCCCGAAATTAACTCTAAGCCATCTAAACTCCTATAAATCCCTCGAAACCCAAACCCACACTAAAACCCTGAAACCACTGAAATCCTTCTAAAACCCCTCTAACCGCCCAGTGATCCCCCGTAAATTACCCTGAATTTCCCCTGAACCCCTCTAGCACATCTGAACCCCGTTTAAACCCATCGAAACCCTCTAAACCCTTCTAAACCCACTAAAGACCAATAAATCCCCTCTACAGCAATCAAAACCCCGCCAAACCCTCTCTAAACCCCTCCAAAACCCCATATAAACGCCTCTAAAACCGCTGCTAACCCCCATCTAATCCTTCTAAAGCCCGCCCCTGCACCCCTCCATACCCTCTAGGCCACCTCAAAATCCCCTGAATCCCACGTAAACTATTCCAAACACATTTAAAATGCCAAGCAAAACAACCCCTCTAACACCCTACAAACCCCCTCTAAATCCCCTAGAAATAAATCTAAAACCCTCTAAACACACTCTAAACCATTCTAAACCCGCTCTAAATCCTCTAAACCCCATTAAACCGCTATGAATCCTCAAAACCGTTCTAAATCCCCTCATAACCTTTCCCAAACCTCCCATAAACCCCTCTAAAAAACACATCTAAAACCCCCTCGAACTCCCTCTAAATGCAGCTAAACATCGAACCCCCTGTGAACCCTACGGAAGCCCATCTGAGAACACTTCTAAGTACCTCTATACTTCCCCAAACCGATCTAAACCATCTCTAAACCCCTCTAAACCCGGTGACCCCTCCAAACCCCACTAAACCCGCTCTGACTCCATGAAAACACCTCAACACCCATCTAACCCACTCTACACCCACTTTAAATCTCTGTAAACCACCGTAATACTCTCTGAAAACACCTCGACCCCCGCCCTCAAACCCCCACCCCTCTAAAACCCCTCTAAAGATATCTGACGCCCCTCTAAACCCCTCTAAACCTCTCTAAACCCCTCTAGCTCCTCTGAAATCCTTCTAGCCCCATCTAATTCATCAAAACCCCTCTAATCCTCCCGGAATCAAAGAAACCCATCTAACCCTATAAACCTTCAATGAATCCCTCTAAACCCAAACCCTCTCTTAACCCAAAAAACCAGTAAAAAAAAAAAATCCACTCTGAACCCCGCCAAACCCCTCTAAATCACTTGCTACCCCTCGAAACCCCTCTAAATCTAATCTGCCCCCACTAAATCCCCTTACATCCTCAGAACTCGTCTAAACCGTCTCTAAAACCACTCCAAACCCCTCGTAAACCCCTATAAACCCTCCAAACCTCATCAAACAACCCAAAACCCATAGTAACCCTCTAACCCACCTCTTAAATCTCTCTTAAACGCCTCTAAAAAACCCTTATAACCCCCATCGTCTCCATCTAAACCCCATATAAATACCTCTAAACACCCTTACATCAACTCTCACCCATCTAATCCCCGATAAACCTCCTATAAATCCATCTAAACCGTCTAAACAACGTCTAAAGCCCTGAAAACCACGCCGTGAAGCCTTCTAAACCCCTCTAAACCTCCAAACCCCCTTCTACCCCTCTAAAACCCCTCTAAGCAACTCTAAAACCTTCCCAACCCCTCTATGCCCCATCTGAGAACCCCCGCTAAACCCCCTTAATCCTCTCTAAATGCCCTTTAAAACATTTAAAACCTCTAAAATCCTCTAAACCAGTCGAAACCCATCTAAACCCGCTCTAAATTCCTCTAAACCCCACAAACCCCATCTGAATCTTTCAAACCGTTCTAAGCCCCTCTAACTCTCCTAAAACCCTTCTAAACACTTCTAATCCCCACTAAACCCCCTCTGAATTCCTCGAAAACCCTTCAAAACCCCCTCTAAACTCCCATAAACACCCCTAACGCCTCTAAACCCCTCTAAACATATCTCAAAACCCCTCTAAACCCATACAAAACCCTCTAAATTCCACAAAACGACCTCTAAGACCCGTCGCTAATCCCATCTAATCCCTCTAAACCCCATGGAAACCTCTCTAAACCCGCCTAAATCAAATCTAAACCCATCTAAGCCCCCACATAAACCCGCTATATAATCCCTCCAAACCCCACTAACCCATATATAAATCCTCTATACCCCATCTAAACACCTCTTAACTCCTCTTAACCGGACTAAACCCCCTTAAAAATCCCTTTAAAACGCCTCTAAAACCCTTCTAACCCCATTTAAATCCCTCTAAAACGTTGTTCAAACCCTCTAAACCCTATCTAACCCCTATAAACACGCTAAACCCGTCTAAATCGCTCTAAACCCCTCTATACTCCACTAAATACCCTGTAAATCCCACACAACGCCTCTAAACCCCTTCTAATCCTATCTAATCCCTCTAAACCCCATGCAAACCCCTCTAAGATTAGATTAGATTAATTCCATTATTTTCATTCAGACCTTACGGTCTGAACGAAATTGTTACCATACAGTCATACATATAATGAAAAACAAAACACACAATAAGCACATATCCAACATCCACCACAATGAGTTCACCAGGCACCTCCTCGCTGTGGTGGAAGGCAAAAGTCTTAAGTCCCTGTCTTCCTCCCTCCTACTTCTCCCTCTGCACTGAGGTGATCCAGGCCGCAGCCGCCGCTGGAGCACCGCAGCTCTGAGCTGGGCCGCCGCCGCTGGAGCAACGCAGCTCCCAACAGCCGCCCACCGCCAATGGAGCACCGCAAGCTCTGAGTGGACCAACGCCGCGCCGCTGGAGCACCGCAGCTCTACGAAGCCGCCGCCGCCATTGCAGCTACGCAGCTGCGAACCAGGCCACCGCCGCCCGCTGGAGCACCGCAGTTCCAAACCAGACCCGCCGCCGCCGCAGTTCCAAACCAGAGGCCGCCGCCGCCGCTGGAACACCGCAGCTCTAAGCGGACCTCCGCTGCTGAACCCCTCTAAATCGCTGTAAACTCCTCTATACCCCACTAAATACCCGATAAATCCCACAAAACGCCCTCTAAACGCCTTCTAATCCCATCTAATCCCTCTAAACCCCATGCAAGCCCCTCTATCTAAGATTAGATAGATTAGATTCCATTATTTTCATTCAGACCTTACGGTCTGAACGAAATTGTTACCATACAGTCATACATATAATGAAAAACAAAACACACAATAAGCACATATCCAACATCCACCACAATGAGTTCACCAGACACCTCCTCGCTGTGGTGGAAGGCAAAAGTCTTAAGTCCCTGTCTTCCTCCCTCCTACTTCTCCCTCTGCACTGAGGTGATCCAGGCCGCAGCCGCCGCTGGAGCACCGCAGCTCTGAGCTGGGCCGCCGCCGTTGGAGCAACGCAGCTCCAAACCAGCCGCCACCGCCAATGGAGCACCGCAGCTCTGAGTGGACCAACGCCGCCGCCGCTGGAGCACCGCCAGCTCTACGAGCCGCCGCCGCCATTGCAGCTACGCAGCTGCGAACCAGGCCACCGCCGCCGCTGGAGCACCGCAGGTTCCAAACCAGACCGCCGCCGCCGCTGGAGCACCGCAGTTCTGTGGGCCGCCGCCGCCACTGGAGCACGCAAATCCGAACCAGGCCGCCGCCGCCGCTGGAACACCGCAGCTCTAAGCGGACCGCCGCTGCTGAACCCCTCTAAATCGCTGTAAAACTCTCTATACCCACTAAATACCCGATAAATCCCACAAAAACGCCTCTAACGCCTTCTAATCCCATCTAATCCCTCTAAACCCCATGCAAACCCCTCTAAGATTTAGATTAGATTAGATTCCATTATTTCATTCAGACCTTACGGTCTGAACGAAATTGTTACCATACAGTTCATACATATAATGAAAAACAAAACACACAATAAGCACATATCCAACATCCACCACAATCAGTTCACCAGACACCTCCTCGCTGTGGTGGAAGGCAAAAGTCTTAAGTCCCTGTCTTCCTCCCTCCTTCTTCTCCTCTCTGCACTGAGGTGATCCAGGCCGCAGCCGCCGCTGGAGCACCGCAGCTCTGAGCTGGGCCGCCGCCGCTGGAGCAACGCTGCTCCAAACCAGCCGCCACCGCCAGTGGAGCACCGCAAATCCGAACCAGGCCGCCGCCGCCGCTGGAACACCGCAGCTCTAAGCGGACCGCCGCTGCTGAACCCCTCTTAAATCGCTGTAAACCCCTCTGTACCCCACTAACTACCCTATAAATCCCACAAAACGCTTCTAAGGCCCTCTAATCCCATCTAATCCCTCTAAACCCCATGCAAACCCTCTAAGATTAGATTAGATTAGATTCATTTGTTGTCATTCCCCGCTAAATACCCTCTGAATCCATCTATACGCCTCTAAACCTATCTAAACCACCTCTAACCTCTCTAAAATCCCTTCAAACACCCTGTATACCACTGTTACGTCCATCTTCGGTTAAAACAGATCACAAATTATCTAGTGTTTTGAGCTTGGGAGCTTGATGTGTGAGTTACGCAGGCAATCAGACGATATTACTGTGTTTAAACAATACATACAATGTGCTTCTTGTTGTCAGCGGGGGGGGGGGGGGGGTGGGGGGGGTTGGGAGGAGGAGATAAACTTGTTCGTTGTCATGCACACTTGTCATCGGCCCGCCGGGGAATTTGCGTGCCACCCCCATGTTTTAAAAGCGATTTATTATGGCCGCCAATGCCCCGGATCGTCTGTACCCACGGCGGGGGTGCGGGGGTGAATCACGTGTCGTGGGTGTAGGGATCCGGTGGCAGTGCATCGCGGTTAGTGACTCTGGGTGGGCGGAAAGGACAAAACTGTCCCCAACTCTGCTCACCGGTCGCGTGTGTGTGTGTGTGTGTGTGTGTGTGTGTGTGTGTGTGTGTGTTGTGTGCGTGTGTGTGTGTGTGTGTGTGTGTGTGTGTGTGTGTGTGTGTGTGTGTGTGTGTGTGTGTGTGTGTGTGTGCGCTGCCGACACACAGCCCTTCACAGTGCGGCTGTACGGGGGGAGACGAGGCGGGAGGGTGGCGGTGGCCGTGGTAGAGTTGGGGGCTGTCGTGAGGAATACGCTCCTTCGACCGCTTACACCTTGGTGCTCGTGTTCAGAGTGCACAATCACCCTTCAGCCCAAGGCGGACATGTGTGGGAAAATGACCTCCACCCTCCCCGCTCCCTCGGCCAGTGATCAATAGTCAATAATCAATAGTCAGATTTATTCGTCACATAGATAACCATATAACCATATAACCATATAACAATTACAGCACGGAAACAGGCCCTCTCTGGCCCTTCCAGTCCGTGCCGACCATTGCTTTCCCTAGTCCCATCTACCTGCACTCAGACCATACCCCTCCATCCTTCACGTCCAATATACCTATCCACGTTACTCTTAAATTTATAAAATCGATCATGCCTCCACCACTTCTGCTGGAAGCTCATTCCACACAGCCACCGCCCTCCGAGTAAAGAAGTTCCTCAGCTGGTAATGTAGTGCAGTGAAATAACTTGCCAGCGCGGTACCATAACAAAAGATCCACACACTACACAATAAAAAATTAACACAAATATCCACCACAACATTCATCATTGGTGTGGGAATGCATATCGTGCAATCAGTCTCCTCAATTTTTCCCCGTGGTCGGGAAATAAACCTCCGCAATCGCTGCTGCGGCGGCCAGATGTACAGGCAAGGTAAGTTCCAGAATCAGTGCTTCCCTACTGGAGACCGCAGCTTGAAGATGACGTAGGCCGCAGGCGAACGGTCGGAGTCAACTGCAGGGATCCACGGCGAGGGATCCCGCTACAGATGTCAAATAAGTAAGTCCCCGCCGCGTCTGCGGTAAGAAGCACCAGAAACCGTGGCTTCAAGCTGTTGTGCCTGCGGGATGGCTGTGGGAACTCTTCTCATCATGGGTCCCCAACGCGGCAAACGCAGGCTCCGGACACTGCGCCAGCTGGAAGCTCCGCAGTCTGCGCACCAAGCAAGAAGCACCGCAGTCCGCGGCTTCAGGCTGTCGCGGGCCAGCGATCGGAGTACGCCTGGCGACAACCGGCGAGGGCTCGCCCGGCCAGCGAAGAGAAAGTCCACGCTGCGCCTGCTGCTGTAGCTCCAGGCCCGACTCTTATTGGTCTCCCCCTCCCCTCCCCGCACTTTCCACACCGCCACCACTCTTACTATCCATCTCTCCGCCCCGTCAGTCCATGTGCCTCGCATTCTCTTTTTCTCTACTCTGACCGTCTCTCTCATCCCATTTAACGTCCTTCTATTCCACGCTCCCCCTCTAATCTGACTACGTCCCAACTCCCCGCCTCTCACTTCCGCATCAACCACCCTTTCTCTCTGTCCTCTCTCTCACGTCCCCTCGCTCACACATTAAGCTGCCTCTTCCTGCTCTTACTTCATTTACTATTTTCTCACCTTCTGCGCCTCTTTCGCTCTCATCTATCCCCCCCCCCTTCACTGTCTATGCGAGAGAGGCGAGAGAGAGAAGAGAAAGAGAAAGAGAGAGAAAGAGAAAAGAGGGAGAAAGAGGGAGAAAGAGAGAGAAAGAGAGAGAAAGAGAGAGAAGGGAGAGAGAGAAAGGGAGAAAGGGAGAAAGGAGAAAGGGAGAAAGGAGAAAGGGAGAAAGGAGAAAGGGAGAAAGGAGAAAGAGATAAAGAGAGAAGAGAGAAAGAGAGAAAGAGAGAAAGAGAAAAGAGAGAGAGAGAGAGAGAGAGAGAGAGAGAGAGGAGAGAGAGAGAGAGAGAGAGAGAGAGAAGGGGAGGGAGAGAGAGAGAGAGGGAGGGGAGGGAGAGGGAGAGAAAAACGAGGGAGAGAGAGAACACAGACAGACAGCCAATCAGACTGACAGACATTCAGACAGACAGACAGACAGACAGACAGACAGACAGACAGACAGTTAGAGTGAGAGAGGGAGATAACTATTCAAAGTTCACCTGAGAAACATCCTCACGTTAAAATAAACGCACTATAGCCCACTAGCCATATTTCTGGACTCTTTTCTACATATCCTCCCTGTGAGACCCATTGGTCCGACCCTCCACCTTCCCGTCAGTCATTGCATTTGATTGACCCTCCCTACCCTATTGCTTAAACCCTCCTCAGTGGCAAGGATGTCTGTCCCCCTCCAACTAACGTGCAACTCGTGTCTGTTTACACGTCACTCTGCTCAGAAGAGATCCCGATTGTGTACACATCTGTTCCTGCTCGTACTCATCAACCGCGCATCCATCTGTAATTTCTCTCCACCTCCATAGCACGTGGCATCGGAAATAATCCGGAGTTATATGCGTTGGGCAGAATTTTTCGCCAAGCCTCACAAGTCCAAACCTCAGAAATTTCTCTCAACAAAACTATTAGACCTCAACACACAGCCACACGCAAAACCGCCACATAGGCCGCTCCGCTGCACCGTCGCTTCGTCTTATTGGTAGCTGCGCCTCTCAATGAGCCATTCAACGGACCATTTTTAAAATATCCCGCAGCGTCTCTGTTTCGGTCTGCCTACAAACTTGAAATTCATTCGATGGCCCGTTTCTGTGTTGAACAACTCAATACCTTGTTTGTATACTACGCCAGTCACCTGGTGTGTGATATGTGGTGTGTCTGACACCGGCATCGCCCACTTGTACTAACAGGTACATCGTTGACTGCACGTAGTTTTGAGGATAAATGTACGGATGGCACGAGGATTGGTGGGGGTCAATTAGTTTTGAGGAACGAGGGACAGCAGACGATATTGGACTGGTAGAAGAGTGGGTAAAGATGTGGTCCATAGAATACAGGGTAGCAAAATATATGGCCATGCACTTTGGTAGATAGAAACAAAAGGCGGGGTCTATTTTCTAAATGTGGAGAGGTGTGAGAAATCAACGATGCATAGCGACTTGGGGGTGCTGCCGGAGGATTCGCAAATGGTTAATTTGCAGGTTGTCTGCAGGAAGGAAGGCAAATGCAATGTTCTTTCTTATGTTGGGAGCATGGAATATAAACGTAAGGATGTAATTCGGACGCGTTGGAGGGCACTGGTCAGATCACATTTGCAATATTGTGACCAGTTTGGAGCTGTACCTCCATCGTCGTCTCTGTCCAGGGACACCGCCAGTCCCTGGACAGTGTCAGGGTTAGGCTAAGGTTCACTTTCACATCCTCCAACGTCATCTGCTGTATAGGTTGTTCGAGATGTTGATGCTTTTACACCGGCGAGACTAAACGTAGACTTTGGCGATCATTTCGCTGAATACCATAGCCCCGTCCGCCTTGAATCTATCTGATCTCGCAGTTAACTGAACACGTTAATTCTCCTTCCCCATCCGCACACAGTCCTTTCTGCTAAACGTAAATTGGAGGAACAATATCTCATATTTGGCTTGAGCAGCTTAAAGCCCAATGTTATCTATATTGATATCTTCATTATCTATTGATAACTTCAAGTAACTCCTGCATTCCTCTCGCTCTATCCACCCCACCCAAGTCGCACCATCTTCTCGTTTTTACCCCAAGAAATAGCTATCAGTTGCTTGTTTCCTTCATCATCGTTACTTTTTTGCACATATTTCATTCATTGTTCTTCATCGCTACATATCATCGTTTACATATCTCGTTTCGCCCAACCCTAACTAGTTTGAAGTAGGATCTCGACATCACCCTTTCCTTCCATCCAGAGATGCTGCCAGTCCCGCTGAGTAGTTCGAGGTTTTTCTTACTATCTCCAGTTTAACGTAGCATCTGCAGATCCTTCCTACACCGGATTTGAACCCCCATGTTTCATTATCCTGAAACTACCTCCTCAGTGAGGTCGTAGTGATATTATTAACAATCACATTTACAGCCATTAAATAGGGTTGTTCGCCACCTCCGTGCCTGGGCCTTATTTACAGACCTAAAATAATAACCGTACTCAGGTTAGGGACCGAAAACGACGATATGTGAACCTCCAAAAAAATTTCATCAATAGTCGACAAAGGAAAATATATTTTAAACCCAGTTGATTACGTTGATGACATCTTTTCACTGACATTCTCTCCTGTCGAGCGGCACGGCGGTGTAGCAGTAGAGCTACTGCGTTAAAGCACAAGATATCCTGGTTCGATCCCCACTACGGGTGCTGTCTGTACGGAGTTGTGTATGTTCTCCCCGTGAACTGTGCAGGTTTTCCCCGAGATCGGGTTCGTCGCACACTCCAAAGATGTACAGGTTTAATTAACTCGGTGTTAAATGTTTGAAAAAAATATCGCCAGCGCGGTCTCCAGTTTTTAGTGTGCGGGGACCTCTGGTCATTGCAGACCGGATGGGCAGATGGCACAGTTTCCGCGCTATATCTCTAACTCCAAAAAAATTGATACGAATAAATCTAAAGCCAAAAGCGAAATTTTCACCAGAAAGTTTACAGGATTGTGAAATAGGATACACCGTCCTTGTTCTGTCAGAACTGAACGAGGAGGAGGACACAAATGCAAGCTCAGACACAGGGCAGATCCGTATTCAGAGTTTAATATGTCCAAGTCGGTACACAGATAAGCACACACAGAAGCAACAGGAGCAGGCAAAAACAGTGGTCAAAAAACAGGCAATGGTTGAGTTCACAATGTCACAATATTTCTAGAGCTGGAACGAGGTGATACAAAGTAGCATGCACAAGAACTGGCAATGAGAACGAAAACACAAAGGGCTTAAATACAGACATAACAGGGGATAACGGAACATAGGTGAAACACATCAGGGTGGGACCAACAATCACATGATGGTAAACGACCTGACAGGAAATGGGACCAGAAATAAGAGGAGATGTGAGACACCAAAATAAAACAAGAATGCAAACTCAAATACTAAAAACCAATAAGAAACAGAAACTAGATCAAAACGCGAGACCTGACAGAACCCCCCCATCACCTCCCCTCCACGGCCGGCTCCTGACGGCCCAGGAACGTCAGGATGTTGGCGCCGATAATTCCCTGATAAGTTCTGGGTCGCATATGTGCCGAGCCGCCACCCAAGACCGCTCCTCGGGTCCATAACCCTCCAAATCCACAAGATTGTGACAACCACGACCACGCCGGCGTATCCCCAGCAACCGGCTGACCGTAAATACTGGACCCCCATCAAGGAACCGGTGGGGCGGAGAGGGTGTGGAGGCAGGGAGGAGAGCACTCTCCTTAACTGGCTTCAATCGGGAGACATGGAAAGTAGGGTGGACCCTTATGGCACGGGGGAGTCTGAGAAGAAACGCCACAGGATTGATCACCTTCGATGTCGGGAAAGGACCAACGAAACGAGGAGCCAGCTTCGGGATTCCATCCTCAGAGATATAATCCTCGAGTGGAGAGCCACACCTTTTGGCCCGGCGAGTAAACTGGAGCCGGCGTTCTTCCACGATCAGCCATCCTCTTGTAACGCGCAGAACTGCGCAACAGCATCTGACAAGCCCCATTGCAAACCTTGCGACAGCGACGGATGAGAGCCTGAGCGGAGGGCACACTGGACTCCTTGTCCACAGCAGGGAACAATGGCGGTTGATAACCATAGGCACACTGGAATGGAGGGAGACCAGATGGTGAGCAAGGGAGTGTGTTGTGTTGCATACTCCACCCAAATTATGTGTTTGCTCCAAGTTGAAGAATTCTGTGCCACCAAGTACCGCAGTCCTGTCTCCAATTCCTGGTTAAGGCGTTCAGTCTCTCCATTGGATTCCGGGTGATAACCAGATGTAAGGCTGACCGTGGCGTCCAACAGACAACAAAAGTCCTTCCAAAACTTGGACACGAACTGAGGCCCCCGGTCAGTCACAATGTCTCTGGGAAATCCATGAATTCGAAAAAACATGAGACAACATGATCTCTGCTGTCTTCATGGAGGAGAGAAGCTTGTGCAACGGAATGAAATGGACCATCTTAGAAAATCTGTCCACCACAGTCATGACTGTGGTGTTTACCTTCAGGAGAGGGCAGGCCCGTGACAAAGTCCGTGGAGATCTCTGACCAGGGGCGTGAGGGGACAGGCAGCGGATTGAGGAGGCCAGGGGTGGGCCGACGAGAGGTCTTGTTCTGAGCACAAATACTGCAGGCGGCGATGAACTCCTTAATCCCTCTCTCCATGGAAGACCACCAAAACCGCTGTTTGGAACAGACAGTGTTCGGCGGACACCGGGATGACAGGAGATCCGAGACGTATGAGCCCAGTGAATCACCTGTGAACGAAGAGACTCGGGAACAAACAAACGATTAGAAGGACACCCTAGCGGAGACTGAACACCAGCAGTAGCCTCGCAAGCTTTCCTCTCAATCTCCCAAGTAACCGCACCAACAAAACAGGAAGCAGGCAGAATGGGAGTTGAAACCTTAGGGGACGGGTCAGGATCAAACTGTCTGGAGAGAGATCAGGTTTGCCATTCTTGGCACCAGGGCAGTAAGACAGTGCAACATCAAATCGATTAACGATGATAGCCCACCTTGCTTGGCGCGAGTTGAGGCGTTTGGTTGACTTGATGTATTCCAGGTTCTTGTGGTCTGTCCAAAATAGAAACAGATGCTTGGTAACCTCCAACCAATGTTTCCATTCCTCCAATGCTGCTTTAACCGCTAACAGTTCACGGTTAACCACATCATAATTTCTCTCAGCAGAAGAAAACATTCTTGAGAGGAAAGCGCAGAGATGTAGTCGGCCATCTGTGGCAGATTTCTGGCAGAGTACGGCCCCGATGCCCACACCCGAGGCATCCACCTCAACCACGAACTGGAATGACGGGTCAGGGTGAACCAGGATGGGGGCTGAGGAGAAGCTCCTCTTGAGTCTCATAATACAGTTTCTGCTTGAGAAGACCAAGAGCAAGGCACGTGGGGTGAGGTGAGAGCATGGAGTGGTGCAGCAGTGACACTAAAGATCGGATAAACTTCTTATAAAAATTAGCAAACCCAAAGAACCCCTGAAGTCGCTTACGACTGGAGGGTGTAGGCCAGGTGGCCACAGCACTGACCTTGTCCGGCTCCATCTGACACAAAAATAACCAAGGAAATTGAACAGTTTTAACGTGAAATTCAAATTCCTCAGCTTTCACAAACATCATTCGAGAGCAAACGCTCCAGCACCTGGTGTACATGCTGCACATGGGAAGTTTAATCTGCAGAAAAAAATCAAAATGACATCAAGGTACACAACACAATGTTCAGTATATCCCGTAATACATCGCTAACCATGCCTTGAAAACGGCTGGAGGAGTATTAAGACGAAACGGTATGAACCAATATTCATAATGACCACTGGGTGTGTTAAGCGCAGTCGTCCATTCATCCCCCTCCCTCATCCTTACCAGATGATAAGCACTTCTATGATCTAACTTAGTGAATATTTTAGCGTCCTTTAACAGTTCAAACGCAGAGGAAATATGAGGAAGAGGATATCTGTTCTTAACAGTAATGTCAATGAGTCCTCTGTAGTCTATGCAGGGCCGAAGTGGTCCATCCTTCTTATCCACAAAGAAGAATCCAGCTCCTGCAGGTGAAGAGGAAGGTCTGATGATCCCAGCAGCAAGGGCGTCGTCAATGTACTTCTCCATGGCGAGCCTCTCAGTGAAGTCAAGGAATAAAGACGACCCTTAGGAGGCGCTGTAGCTGGCAGAAGGTCTATGTAGCAGTCGTATGGTCTATGCGGCGGAAGAGAGCTGGCCTTGGCCTTGTTGAACACCTCCTCTAGGTCTAGATAACCTTGGTGAGATCTGGAAAATCCCCCTCCCTTGAACGGAAAGGCTGCCGGAGGGTGGTCCTGGAAGATCCCAGCAAACTGCTCCTGATGGATCCTTCATAGACTCAGGAGCAGAATCATGTAGATAGATGAGTTTACAGTTATTTCCCCAAGAAATTACTTCCACAGTATCCCAGTTCATGTGAGGATTATGGTAAGACAGCCAAGGGAGCCCCAAAACCAGAGGATGAAGAGAACAGTCGAGGAGATGAAAACTGATGGTCTCCAAGTGATTACCTGCCACGATGAGTTGAACAGGTTGAGTTCGGTGAATTACCCTGTACATTAGACGCCCATCCATTGCACTAGCCTCCTGAGGATCTGTAAGCAGTTCACGTTCCAGCTTCAATTCATCAGCCAAGCGAATGTCCACGAAGTTTCATCTGCCCCAGAATCAACCAAAGCCTGCAGGGAGTGCCACTGGTAATGCACCAACAATTGTACAGTTGTGAGTTGACGAGAGGAACGGCTCATAGGAGTGGTACAGCTCATCAATGTCCTCGCTATCATTGGTGAGCCTTGTCTTTTACTGAACAGCTGTTCAACAAATGTCCCAGTTCACCACAGTGAAAGCAACTCCCCTCCATTAGGCGGCGCTGCTGTTCCTCCGGGTTCAGTTTGGCTCGTCCCACCTGCATGGGCTCCTCCGAAGAGACAGGTGGCGCAGTAGGCTGACTGGACCGGCCGAGAGGGACGAAGTCCCGGCTGGAAGGCGAAGGGCGACGCTGCCGCCACTGTTGGGAGGAGGACCGATCTCCTCTCTCGCTCTCTTTATCTGAGCCTAGCATCAATTTGGACAGCCAGGGAAATGATAGACTCGAAGTCGGAAGGCAGGGTTAGTGGCGCCAACTGATCCTTCATAGCTTCAGACAATCCATTGCGAAAAGCATCCAACAAAGCAGACTCATCCCATCCACTCTTAGCAGCAACAGTTCGAAATGCAATAGCAAAATCCATAACTGAGCGATTGCCTTGTTTTATGGAGACCAGGTTCTGTGAAGCCTCTCGGCCAGGATTGGAGTGATCAGACGTACGGGACAGAGCTTCCATGAACAGGACCGACGTCTGGCAACCAGGAGAATTCCGAGACCATTCCGCCGTGGCCAAGCCTCCGCTCTAACCGACAGGTGCGTGATGATAAAGGCTACCTTTGAGCGTTCTGATGGAAAGGAAGCCGCTTGAAGTTCGAAATGCAGCCCACACTGAATCAAAAAAGGTCTACATTTCTTTGATTCTCCCGAAAAGTGTTCTTGTCTTGCCAAGTGAACGAATGGAGAAGCTGCGGCAACCGTGGCCATCGGAGGCCCTGGAGTCACAGACAAGGAACCAGACTTGGCCGGCACGGGAGCCGCAGTAGGAAACAAAGAATTCTGCTGAGTAACCAGGTGTTCAAACCGAGAACTTAAAGTGTTCACGTGTGAACTGATGTCCGCCTGGAACCCGGCTGACGCTCCCGAGATACCGGAACCCGGCGACGATCGAGGTGAGTTCACCCACGTAATGCGAGATGCGCTCCTCTTGCTTCTGGAGCACTGCATGAAAAGGATCAGAGCCCACTGCATCCATTGCTGGCTAGTTCGTACTGTCATAACTGAACGAGTAGGAGGACACAAATGCAGGCTCAGATACAGGGCAGATCCGTATTCACAGTTTAATCGGTCCAAGTCGGTACACAGATAAGCAAACACAGAAGCAACAGTATCATCTAGGATCAGACAAAAACAGTGGTCGAAAAAAAAAAGGCAATGGTCGAGTTCACAAAGTCACAATATTTCTAGAGCTGGAACGAGGTGATACCAAGAAGCATACACAAGGAACTGGCAATGAGAACAAAAAAACAAAGGGCATAAATAGATACCTAACAGGGGATAACGAGACACGGGTGAAACACGTCATGGTTGGGCCAACAATCACATGAGGGTAAACGACCTGACAGGAAATGGGACCTGAAACAAGAGGAGATGTGAGACACCAAAATAAAACAAGAATGCAAGCTCAATTAATAAAATCCAATAAGAAACAGAACCTAGATCAAAACGCGAGACCTGACATGTTCCCAATCCTGCGTGTTCTATGATTTAATTATGTTAAGAATCACATTCAGTGGATACTTCACCGCAGTCTTAATTTCCTCTCTGAATTTAGACAGTGTCACAACATAAATACACGTGTTGGTGCAGTTACTGAGAATTTGCAACATATGTGATATTTGCTCTGTGATAAGGTTAGGATCTGAGTAAGAGGCATAATCCTTAATGTCTGCAATCCTCCTGTAAACCATGTACACAAACTGTGTTATCCACAACAATATAGATTACCGGTTATACTGAAAAGTAAAACGATAGATTTCCTGCGGTTGTCCATCTCAGTATCCTTGCCATTCTCTCCATTGCTGCAGCCCCGGAGCGTCCTGCGGACTCTACTGGCCGCTAAAATACGATTGGCCGTCAGAGCATTTAGAAGTAAAATCGGGATGCACGGATTTAAAATGCGGTTAGTTACGTCAAATGCCTCCCAAGCGACGGAAGTAACAAACTCCAGCGTGAGTTCACAAAACCATGGGACACCATTAATAACGTTTCGTGGTTTGTAAATAGAGTACCAAGGGATGGAGACTAAACAGCCCAGCTGTCCCGATAACCACGGCCGCATTTCTTTCGGTGCAATATTTCGTTTTCAGCTTCTCACAACAAATGGCCACAAACCGATCAAAGGTGAAGGCAATTGTCAGCCAGACGGAAACATGCGTGGCTATCATACGTAAGACAATCATGAGACTGCACACGGGTGTAATGTGCAGGAATGATTGAGGGAAGTAATTCTGACCAATTCTCCTCAGTAAAGGATTAGCGATAACGACCAGGAGATCGGCCGCTGCCATTCCCGCCAGGTAGCGAGCGATACATTTGGAGAGACCACGATTTCCTCGGGACAGGATCACAATCGCCACCAAGTTAACTGCAAAAGAGAAAATGCGATACCAACAGTTAGATAGAAACATAAAAAAAATAAGTGCAGGAGGAGGCCATTCGGTCCTTCGAGCCAGCACCGCCACTCACTGTTATCATGGTTGATCGTCCCATATCAATAACCCGTGCCTGCATTTTCCCCTTATCCCTACAACTCTTTCTAACTCTCTCTTAAATCCATCCAGTGAATTGGCCTCCACTGCTCATTGTGTAAGGAAATTCCATAAATTCACAACTCTCTGGGTGAAAAAGTTTATTCTCACTCAGTCTTAAATGACCTCCCCTTTATTATTAGACTGTAGCCCCTGGTCCTGGACTCGCCCAAGATTGGGAACATTTTTTCCTGCATGTAGCTTGTCCAGCCAATTTATAATTTTATATGTTTCTATAATATTCCCCCTCATCCTTCTAAACTCCAGTGAATGCACGCCTAGTATTTTCAATCTTTCCTCATATGACAGTCCCGCCATCCCAGGGATCAATCTCGTGAACCTACGCTGCACTGCTTCAATCACAAAGATGTCCTATTTCAAATTAGGAGACCAAAACTGTACACAATACTCCAGATGTGGTCTCACCAGAGCCCTAAACAACTGCAGAAGAACTTCTTTACTCCTATACTGAAATCATCTTGTTATGAAGGCCAACATTCCATTAGCTTTCTTCACTGCCTGCTGCAGCTGTAAGCCAACTTTCAGTGATCGGTGTACAAGGACTCCCAGGTCTCGCTGCTCCTCCGCCTTACCTAACCAAACCCCATTGAGATAATAATCTGCCCCCTTGTTTTTGCCGCCAAAGTGGATAACGTCACATTTATCTATATTGTACTGCATCTGCCACGCTCTGCCCACTCACGCAACCTGTCCAGGTCACCCTGCCACCTCCTAACATCCTCTTCAGAGTTCACACTGCCATCCAGCTTTGTGTCATCAGCAATCTTGCTAGAGTTGCTCCTAGTTCCCTCTTTCAAATCATTAATATATATGGTAAACAGTTGCGGCCCAAATACCGAGCTTTGCGGCACTCCACTCGCCACTGCCTGCCATTCTGAAATGGACCCGTTCACTCATACTCTTTGCTTCCGGTCTGCCAACCAATTTTCTATCCACGTCAACACCCTACCCCCAATGCCATGTGCTCCAATCACCAGTCTCACGTGCGGGACCTTATCAAAGGCTTACGGAAAGCCCAATAAAAATGTCTTTCAGTTCCTCTACCCCATTTGATCCTCTGTCCTCCATTACATCTGGGAGATTGTTTGTGTCTTCCCCAGTGAAGACAGATACGAAGTACCTATTGAACTCTTCTGCCATTTCCTCGCTGCCAATAAAAATTTCACCCGTGTTCACTTAAAATATCTAAAGAAGCTTTTACTGTCCTTCTTTATATTCCTGGCCAGCTTCACTTCGTACTTTATCTTTTCAGTCCGTATTGCCCGTTTTGTTTCCTTCTATTGTCCCACGAAAGTTTCCCAATCCTCTGTCGTCCGGATACTCTGTGTTATACATCTTTTCTTTTAGTTTCTTTCTATCCTTAACTTCATTTGTCAGCCACGGTTGCCTCCTACTCCCCTTTGAATCTGTTTTACTTTTTGCAATGAAATGATCCTGCGTCTTCCGAATTATGCCCAGAAATTCCTGCCATTGCTGTTCCACCGTCATTCCTGCTAGGATCTCGCTCCAGTCTACATTGGTCAACAACCCCCCCCCCCCCCGCCCCCTCATACCTTCCTAGTCCCCTTTGTTCAACTGCATCACTGACACTTCCGATTTAACCGATCACAGCTGGATGCAACGCATGAGATACGAGTAATGTGGGCTCCCCGTCATATTTATTCACTGATCGAAGGGGGATGTGGTGAGTTGTGGAAGGGCACAAGTCAGATTATTTTGTACAGAGCAACGAGAGAAGCGATAAACTTAGACCGAGCGGAGAGAAGTAGGGAGCTCATCCATTTGTGAGCATTCTTGGTCTGCGTTCGCTGGAAGGACTGGGGTTTCAGATACGAATGTATAAAAAAGATCGTTTCAGAGTGGGAATATACTGCTTTAAATCCGAATCTAGAATTAGATCTTAAACATTCCGCAAATTTGCGGCGGACAATTCATTTCTCTCATAAGGTCATAAGGTAATGTGATAGTCGCAGAATTAGGCCATTCGCCCCATCAAGTCTATCCGCCATTCAAGCATGACTGATCTATCTCTACCTCAAAACCCCATTCTCATGCATTCTGCCCATCACCACTGATGCACGTGCTAATCAAAAATGTATTTATTCTGCATTTAAACTAGCAAATGGCTTGGCCTGCACAGCCTTTACTGGCAAATAATTCACATTCATCAGCCTCTGACTGAAGAGAGTAATCCTCCCTAATGGAACGTCATTTAATTCTGAGGCTATGACCTATAGTCCTCAATACCACAAGTGGAAACACATATCCACATCCATTCTATCCTACTATTCAACTATTCGGTACGTTTGAATGAGACCTCCCCTCCCCGACACCACCACAAACTTCTAAACTCCAGCGGGTACAGTCCCAGTGCCATCTAAAGCTTGTTAATACACTCATTCCTGGGACCTCCTCTGGACCCGCTCCAGGGCCAACACATCCTTCCTCGGATTTGGTGCCCAAAATTGCTCACAATACTGCAAACGCGGTCTCTGCTCTCACTTATGGAGCCTTAGCATCACATTCCCGTTTTTGTATTCTAGCCCTCTTGAAATAAATGTTAGCATTGCCTTGCCTTCTTCACAACCATTTCGACTTACAGATTAACTTTTTGTGAATCCTGCAGCAGCACTCCCAAGCACCTCGATTTCTAGATAATCTCCCTACTTAGGAAATTGTTTACGCCTTTGTTACTACTACTAAAATGCAGACCTCCACATTTTGCTCTACTATATTCCACCTGGTTTTCTCTACCCACTCTCCCATCCAGTCCAAATCCTTCTGCAGAGTCCTTGGTTTCGGAAGTCAAATAAAGCCGATTGGGGCTGCCCAAGAAATCGGCCTAATTTTATTAAACAGAAGTGATGCCGAGAGATAAATTCGTACTAAACACATCTCAGAAGTGCGTTGAAGGGGCAACTTCCACATCTGGAAATGTGAATTATTAAATACCAGGTTGTTCGTGGTCAACGCGAATTAATTTAGTCAATTATTCTCAGGTGTGGATCCGCAAATCTACAGATTGCGCCTAAACCCGTTCTTCCATCATGTATTTGAAAATAGGCTGAGTATCCTCTCTCCATTGACAACTCAAATGAAAATCATGGCTATTTATTTCCAGTGAACATTCGTTTTTTGCAATTGTCTTTTATTTATTTGATTTGGTTTCTTGTCCTATGATTATTACATGCGTGTTAAGGTAACATAGAAACATAGAAATATAGGTGCAGGAGGAGGCCATTCGGACCTTTGAATAGCACCGCTATTCATTGTGATCATGCCTGATCGTTCCCTATCAATAACCCGTGCCTGCCTTTTCCCCATATCCCTTGACTCCACTAGCCCCTAGACCTCTATCTAACTCTCTCTTAAATCCATCCAGTGACTTGGACTCCACAGCCCTCTGTGGCAGGGAATTCATTAAATTCACAACTCTCTGGGTGAAAACGTTTTTTCTCACCCCAGTTTTAAATGACCTCCATTTTATACTAAGCTGTGGCCCCTGGTTCTGGACTCGCCCACCATTGGGGACATTGTTGCTGCATCCTGCTTGTCCAGTCCTTTTATACTGTTATATGTTTATATAAGATCCCCCCTCATCCTTCTAAACTCCAGTGAATACAAGCCTAGTATTTTCAATCTTTCCTCATATGACAGTCCCACCATCCCAGGAATCAATCTCGTGAACCTACGCTGCACTGTTTCAATGACAAGGATGTCCTTCCTCAAATTAGGAGAGGAAAACTGTACACAATGCCCCAGATGTGGTCTCACCAGAGCCACATACAACCGCAGAAGAACCTCTTTACTCCTAGACTGAAATCCTCTTGTTATGAAGACAGATCTCATTTGTGTTCTCGGTACTCTACCATTATTCAATAAATTCTACTAATATGTCATCTTCGCACGTTCAGCCCGGAACCAGACACGGCCCAGCCAGTCGGTCTCGTCTCCTCACCTCGAACATCCTTCTCATCAAAGCAGAAACCAGGTTGCATTTTTGAAACATACCTCATCCCTCGTTTAGTACATGACCTGGGTAATACACAATTTCTATGTTGAAGAAGGAACTGCAGATGCTGGAAAATCGAGGGTTTACACGAAATGCTGGAGAAACTCAGCCGGTGCAGCAGCATCTATGGGGCGAATATTGGCAACGTTTCCGGCCGAAACCCTTCTTCAGACACAATTCACAATTCACAATAATACACAATTCATTTGACTGCTGTCATTGAATAGTAATTTAAAAGTATTCTATTAGATCTGGCGAAACTCGTGCATCATTAATCCTCTTATCTATCGACCTTCTACCTTTGGAAACCGTTGACACGTAATCGCAGCTTTCCTTTCTTCCACGCTGCCTTATTCTGATAGTTTCTACATATTCCTTTCTCGCTTTCCAGATCGATTAACTTGCAGATTTGTGGAATTAATTTGAATAGTCAAAATGTATTCCCAGTTTCCAGTAACGCTCATTCATGTATGCGTCAGTCTTTTCATAGGATGGAATTGTCTGCCAATTTCAAATTACCAGGAATTATTCTAGATTTGCAGGCAATATCGAAATTGGTTGAATATTTAAACAATTATTCGTCGCTATTTGCCACAAACTAATCTGGCCATAATATTTAAGTGGGCGGAACATAACCGCGTGCATCCTTACAGCCACAGAGAAGCACCAATTCTCATGAAGTTACTGAAGGGTTAGTTAATTTTAAAAACTACTTGCTCTCCGACTCTGCAGGACATTATATTTCTGATACATCTGTATGTGCTACCTTGTCGAATGATTTGCTAAAACAAAAAATGATTTAGTACTGCGTAATTCTCTGATTCCTAAGCAATGTCAAGGTAAATTGTTCCAACTCATTCAATGCAGAAACCTATCCCTTGACAAAGGCATCGCTTGCACTGAATCGTCAAGCTACATTGCAGCGTGTTCAAGGAACCGGGCTTTGCTCATTCCGCCTTTGGATTGTTGAGATCGGACAACCGGTTGAGCAAAACAGACAGTGAATAGAAAATAAATCGTATCAAGTTGCGGTTTACATCGATCGATACTATGACAATTTTTCCCCACCTGGAACAGCAAATGCTCCAATAACAGGATAATAAATCTCTTCAAATTCTTAGAATAGCCGGTTGCCCCATGTCTGTCTGCAGCAGAAATCGTGAAGTGATAACTTGGAAGACACGGCTCCACCTAACTTGAATCGCACACCTCAAATGTGCACTGTTATCCTCCAACATCAATGAATATAAACTGATTGAAAACCGCAGTCCCTGGCCTGATCCCTCCGATTCCCACCAGCCTATTATCCTCTTTTGCAAAACCTCTATCGGTTCTCAGGTCCCTCCCACCTACATGTTAATCCTTCTTTCTTCATCTGTAAATTAGGCTCGTCCTTCCCCACCAGAACATGTGCCTGCGCAGAGTTGTGGAGGCATTGCCCCGTGCACTGCTCATAGTGATTCATGGGCAGCCCCTTTCTCGATCACACTAACAATGTGATTAACCAAAGCAACTGAAGGGAATGAACCTATTTGAAACATATGGATACTACTCAGGGTATAAATTGAATATAACAAAAACACAAATTATTTCATTCAATTATTCTCCATCCCAACAAATTAGCGATGCATAAAATCTGAAATGGAACTCTAAAACGATGCAGTATCTTGGTGTAACTATAACCAAAACACTTTCCAACTTGTTTGAACCTAATTATAACAAAATTGAAGAAAACATCAAAAAGGATGTTAAGAGGTAGTCAACCCTTCCTTTAGACTTCAGTGCCAGAATACCAACGGTAAAAATGAATATCCTACCTAAACTATTATATTTATTCCAACCTCTCTCAATGAATGTTCCCGAGATAAATTCATAGCCTGGGATAAAATGATCTTTAGATTCATTTGGATTAGCAAAAAAACAAGGAATAAAATTATCAAAACTTCAACTGCCGAAAAGCAAGGGTTGAGTGGCTTTACCAAATCTGAAGATATACTTTTATGCAGCTCACCTCAGACCTCTGGCTTGTTGGTATAGACCTGATTATGAATCTCGATGGAAATAAATGGAAAGGGAGATACAGGGTTACCAGACCCAGATTTTGGTGGGAGCCAAATATCTGAGAGGGGCCTTGAGACATGCTATGGATTGAATAGTAGCACTTACGTTAGAAATATGGAATGTTATAGTGGAAAAATGCAAATTAAAAAGAGGGGTTCATGCATTAAAGTGGTTCGCATATGACTCGTTTAAGCCACGGGTGTATGACTCAAAATTCAAAGAATGGGCACAAAAAGGCATAACGGCAATGTATACAGTTTCAGAAAATGGCGAGTTTATGTGCTTTAAAGATTTAAAGTCAAACTATGGTCTCGAAAACAGAGATTTTTTTAGATACTTGCAATTAAGAGACTACTTTATAAAAGAGATAAGGCCAGAACTAGATGAAACTTCAAATAATGTGATCAGAGTGATTGTGGATGCATTCAAACAGAAGGGCTTTCGGGTCATCTCTGCTTCCTACCAAGCTCTGGTGGAAAGCGGCGAAGGTCATAAGGACATAAGGAATAGAAGTAGAATTAGGCCATTCGGAGTAGATTAAAAGTCTACTCCGCCATTTAATCATGGCTGATCTATATTTTCCTCCTAACCCCATTCTCCTGCCTTCTCCCCATAACATCTGACACCTGTACTAATCAAGAATCTATCTATCTCGGCCGTAAATATATCCACTGGCTTGGCCTCCACAGTCTTCTGTGACAAGGAATTCCACAGATTCACCACCCTCGGACTAAAGGAATTTCTCCTCATCTCCTTCCTAAAAGAACGTCCTGGCACATGGGTGCCATCCGTTTCTGTCTTCTGTTCTAGAAAAAGTATATAAATGTTCTGGATGAACAGGATCAGACTTAGACAGGCACACAAAGCTGGAGTAACTCAGCAGGTCATACAGCATCTCTGGAGAAAAGGAATCGGTGACGTTTCGGGTCGAGACCCTTCTAAAAAAGGTCAGATTTGGAAGGGGAGTCAAACTTAGATTGGACGCTTCAAACCAGTTCTTGGTGCCCAGATTCCTACACAAAGAATGTGTGGTTAATTAACAAGTTAAGTAAGTGGAGAATCAATACTCTACATAAAAAAAATGGGAACCAGAATTAAAGATTCAAATAACAGAAGAAGAATGGTATCCAATGTGTGAAACACAATGTTCATCCACAAACTCACTAGTATGGAGAGAATTTTGCTGAAAGAATCTATCTCGCTTTTTTATAACACCCAAAATAGAAAGCAGACAACTTGCTTTCCAACAACACTGTTGGAGGCTGTGTGGAAGTACGGAGGCAGACCACTCGCATATTTTCTTGGACTGTGCAAAGATAAGGCCATACTGGAAAAATGTTAATGCAGCTGTAAATAATATCTTGGGTTATAAAATCCCAAATACTTGCCCTGTGATGTATCTGGGGCGTATTAAAGATATTGTAAAAAATGAAGATACATATTTGATTAAAGCTTTGCAGCATGTAAGAAGGCCATTACCAGACTGTGGCTTAATGAAAAAAGTCCAAAACAGGAACAGTGGCTAGAAATAGTTCGAGACATATTTAATATGGAGAAATTGACATAACTTGATAGTCAAGGAAAATTCTTTTGAGAAGATCTGGGGGAAATGGACTGTTTATTTGTGCCATGACACCAATTAGATAAATGCCGAGCTAGATATGGGAAGATTGCGTTATATAGAATTAGATGGTATGTTTTGTATGAATGTTGAATTATCTCCAGATAACTAATCAATGTAATGGTTTTTTTTCTTTTTTTCATTTGGTAAGTGTACCACACGGTCTTATTCCATGTTTTTTATTTACTTGTTCTTTTCTTTTTTCTTTCTTTTCCCCCCATCTACTCATTTTCGTATTTTGATTGCTATTTTTCTTACTTTGTTTTATTGATGGTGATGGTGTTGCACTGTTTTGAAAATATCTCTTAAAAACAATAAAAATGTAAGTGAAAAAAAAGCATCTGAAGGGGAAACGCTGACAACTGGGTGTCTGGTTGACGTTAAGGCCGGAGATTTAAATAATCAATCCTGCTTAAAGGATTAATAAACACTTTGGGGCGATGGCTAATAAGGAAGGCAAGGTGTTGGTATGTATTTTGACTCCAGTATCCCTGGTGCTGCATTCATCAGCAGAAATGTTAGTGGTTAAAAAAAACGGCATGCTGCAGGTAAGCGAAAAACAAGGAAGACCGCTGGTGGATAATAAAAATAATGTAGGTATGTTACAATACCAACGTTTAGCGGCGCTGAAGTTCTGCCGCTCGCCGTGTGCGCGACTATGGCTCTTTCAGAGGGGGGGCGGGTTTAAAATGCCGTTTTTCCCTCGGCAGTCCAAATCGATCCATGTCGGGCGATTTCGTCGCAAAAGAGAAATCGCTCCGACATTTCATTCAGGAAGCTATTTTTAAACTACGCTAGATTATTTATTAACTAGAGTAGTTTAAAAATCAACTTCTAAAGCTCTGAACGCCGACAGCAGAACGGACCTAACGTAGGTGACAAACGTTTTATTTTTACAAAAACAGTTTATTTTTACATAAAAACGTGGTTCTTAGGAAGCATTTAATCAAATTTTCATGTTGCGAAAAGGGGACGAAAAAAGTATGAACCGGCTGTATTTTTCATCCAGACTGTGGGTTAAATTCACCGCAAACCGCAACGTTGCAAACCACCGCATTCCACTAAAACCCACTCGCTAGTTGATTTAAATGGCCATTAATTTACAGGCATTAAACACTAAATTCCTTCCATTTGGCCTATAAATTCATGAAAATGAGATTTTAAAATCATGTTAAATTGTGGATTATTGTGTGATTGTTATTTGGACACTTAGGCAATTAAAAAAAAAAAAGTTTATATTTTCTTAAGAAATGGATAGATGTTTAGATCTAGTAATTGAATTGTGTAATTAGCTTCAATGAGATAACTAACTAATTATATGCTTTAATTTCAGGTCATCCAAGTAAGATTGTTTCATATTTGTTTCAGAATGCTTCAATCTATAATAACTGAAAATTTCATTGAGTTCTCTTAATTTTTAAGAAGCTAATGGGCTTTTGATTGTTCTAGGTCACAGCTTTTGAGTTAAGTCAATGGAAAGGCAATGGGGAACAAGATGCTAATTTCCGAGTATGAAAATGGCCATAACTGTTTTAATACTGAAGATATAAAAGTGAATTAGGTGTCACATTAAACTTCTTTTTATGCTTTATCTGATGAATACATTGCAGACTTGATTTTTAAAATCTCAAAATGTTGTAACTTTGCTACATAATGGATATCAGCACGAAAATAATTGGAGGACAAACTAGTCTCAACTGTTCTTCTCTTGACAGATGACAACAGCAGCCAGGTTCAGTTTAGCAAATATTGTCACTGGGCAATACTGGTGCCGGACACCGCGCGGAGACCGGCTGAGTCCTGGTCACACTAAGAACTGATTGTAAGTATGCCCCACCCCCACCTTCTTCTTATATCTCTAGTTTGTATGAGCACAGATGAGTTTCCGCAATCTGTCGAGAACAACTGGCCACTATTGTTTTGCCCTAACTGGATCAACCTTCTTATTATTTCATTTTGATAGAGGCATTGCATCTCTCAAAAGGATATTGACAATTGTGGACTGTTGCTCCGCCTGGAAAGATTACATTTGGTTTTGCACGACTGTCGTTTAATTGAACGCATAGTCTAAATTTCCATGGCATGGCCTGATCTGGCGAACTGTGTCTTTGGTCAAGCGTTTATTAAAATACCACACGATGATCTGATTAGCATTGCCCCCCGCCCCCGTTTCTTCTGATTCGTCGATGAGAGTATATTTAAAGAAAATGCATTTTCCGCAATTTCTGCTTCTTGTATTCATTTCCGCTTTACTAATCAGTGGTATGTAAATTCCAATTCAATGTTATAAGTGGTCGTGCCACGGAAAATATAATTCATAATTTAAGCAGTGTCAAGGGAGATTTAAAAAGAGACACGGATTAAGCGACGTTCAGTGTGGAAATGGAACAAGATGACACAATCTGCTATGATGGGATCATGGAATGAAATCCTCTGGGTAACGACGATCCAGTTAAAACCAAGTTGGCATAAAACCAAGCGAGATACAGACGCGGTCATATGGTCGAATCGTCATAAGGAATTCGGTCATTTGGCCCATCGTTTACTTCGGCATTCATTGATGGCGGATCCATCTCTCCCTCCTAACCCATTCTCCCGCATTTTCCAATAACCTCTGACACTCGCACTAATCAGGAATCTGCCTATCTCTGCCAAAATATTCACGGACGTGACCTTTATAGTCTACTGCGTTAAACAATTACACAGATTCACCACACTGAGACAAAAGAAATACATTTATCTTCATCTCCTTCCTAAAAGAATGGCCTTTAATCCAGAGGATATGACCTCTCGTTCTAGGCTTTCCCACCAGCGGAAGCATCCGCCCCACATCCACTCTATCAAGCCTTTCACTATTCTCTTTGTTTCAATGAGGTCCTCCTTCATTCGTCTACACTCTAGCTTGTACCTACCCAGTGTCGACAAACGCTAAGTTAAAGGTTAACCTACTCATTCCTGGGACTATTCGTGTAAACCTTATCTGTACCCTCTCCAGAGCCAGCACACCCTTCCTCAGAAATGATGCCTAAAATTGCTCACAATATTCGAAATGCAACCTTATCAGCGCCGTATAGAGCCTGAATATTACTTCCCTGTTTTTCTATACAAACACACTTGAAATAAATGTTACTGCCGATTCGACTTGCCAGTAAAAATTTTGGAAATCGTGCACCAGCACTCCTAAGACCCATTGCATCTCCGATTTCCATAAACACTGTCCGCAGAATGATGTTTTAATTTCAATTTCCAATTTCAAATATACATTCAGCAATCTCTTCCTTTTTGAGCCAACAACAAAAGCATTGTCCTTAGTCTAAGAAACCGGCTGTCTTCAGCTTATTCCAAAATGATAAATTGATAATTAAATCGTTCGGTGAGTCCAATGGATCATTGAAAATGTCGTTCACTGTGATGTCTTGCTTGATTTCTGGATCATTAGCTGCAATTTCAGATTCCTTGTTAAGCATTGGCCATTCTCTGTCTGACATAATCAATCTCTTACTGTTTAAGAAGCGGCCTCAGGTTAGTCCTCTAGAGGTTTCGTTCGCAGGATTTTCCTTTGTATTAACGCATCTCCGCTGTGATACATCAGTAGGATCCCTTACCTAAGAGGTTATGTTTGCTACAAATGTTTGAAAGCGTTTGGTTTCGTTGCTGATGTACTTAAGCACTGTTCTGCTACCAGTACAGAAGATGGATTTCTCCAGCTGAAGCTGTAGTTCCTTTTACCGCATTATGTCAATTCTGAGAGCGAAAACTGTGGCTGTAAGCTCTCCTTCCCATTCACCACTTCACACATACTTAAGGTAAGACTCCAGTATCAAAAGACAGGACCATTTCCCACCTCAACCAACACTTCGCACCCACTCACAGCCTGACCTCATTCCGCAAAGATTGGGCTCTTCTATACCCACCCCACTCCAATCAGCACTTCACATCCAATCACCCAAACCTTCCGGGCTGCACAACATAACTTCTCCATCATCAACAATAAAGATAGAGGAGGTGGAGAGGCTTTTCAGAGCATAAAAAAGCCGGAAATCACCAGGACCTGACAATCTTTCCCCTCTACTCTTAAGCGCTGTGCCAAACCGCTTGCACCGGTATATACAGACATTTTAACAAGGCTCTTCAAACATGAACTGTCCCTGCCTGGTTCAAAGTATCCACTATTGTCCCTATACCCAAAAAGGCAAGGGGTACATGTCTTAATGACTACAGGCTGTCACACTGACCTCTATAGATATGAAGACATGCGAAATGCTTGTGCTGACCAAGCTGAAAAATATCACAAAATCCTGCAGGACCCTCTGCAGTTTCCATATTGTGCCAATAGAACTGTGGATGATGCAGTCAACCTGGCCCTGTACTATATCCTGCAGCACCTGGACAGCCTACAGACAGGAAGTGTCACAGCTGTCGTCCTGGTGCCGTCGCAATAACCTAGAGCGCAATGCTCTTAAGACAGTGGAATTGATTGTAGGCCTTAGGGAAGCTACCCCTCCCCTCCTCCCATTCACCATCAACACACCACAGTCTCATCTGTGGAGTATTTTAATTTCCTGGGAACCATAATCTCTAAGCACTTTAAGTGTGTGGGCTACCAGCGACACAACAGTCAAAAAGGCACAACAGAGGATATACTTCCTACGGCAGCTGAGGAAGCACAATCTTCCACGGGCAATGACGGTCCAATTCTACGCAGCCATCGTAGAGTCTGTTCTCACCTTCTCCATCATGGTCTGGTTTAGCTCAGCCACCAAGCACGACACCTGGAGGCTGCAGCGAATCATCCGATCAGCAGAGAATGTTAATCGCCCGATCAGCAGAGAACGCAACCTTCCCTCCATTGATGAACTGTACATTGCAAGGGCCAGGAAGCGAGCGGGCAAGATCAGCTCTGATCCCTCTCACCCTGGCCACAAACTCTTTGAATCACCTCCCTATGGAAGGCGATTCCGGACTGTCAAAGCTGCGACAGTCAGACATAAAAACAGTTTTTTTTTCGAGGAGTAGCTTCTCTACTCAACAGCCAAAAATGTGTAGCCTCGCATTGATCTGGCATTTTATTGGTCCACATGCTTGATCAATGGTATTGTACCATTAATGGTTATTATTATTAATGTTTAGTGTATCTGAGTCATTCGTAACTGTCACAGTAAGTCATGTTGTTACTTTTGGGTGGAGCACCAAGGCAGATTCCTTTTATGTGAATACTTGGCCAATAAACCTACTTACTTATTCTGGGAATCGTCATTTGCTTTAATGTTGCTTATTTCCTTCACTCCCTAGATGCTGCTGCACCCGCTGAGTTTCTCCAGCACTTTTGTCCACCTTAATGTTGTCAATCTGTTTTTTTTTTCATTGTGAATGCAACATGTACATCATCGTTATAATTTTCCAGTCTTAGATATGAAATATTACCGTAACTAGTTTCACTTGCATCGGTAAAGTGGTGCAGCTTTGCATATCTGATTTGATCAAAGTTTGTAGGCTTGATGCACTGGTCCATTTTGAATTCTGAAATCTGGTCGAGATCTATTAATCATGCTGTCCATCGCTGAGAGAAGGTTTGCGTTATACTCTCATCCCATGCAAGATCTTTTCTTACTGAACTCCTGCATAATCAGTTGGCCTGACAGAGTAAATGGTGCATGATATCCCAAAGGGTCATATATAGAGCCAACCACGGATAGGATGCCCGGTCTTGTGCATGATTGCTTCTTTATCGAGATTCTGAACTTAAACGCATCGGTTTCAACACGCCAGTACAATCCCCGTGTTATTTCCGTAAGCAGCTTGTCTTTGGCCAAATCCAAATCCCAGGTCTCCTTGGCTCTGTAATCTGGTGAAATGGTTGCTATACAGCACTGCTGTTTCTGATCCACTTTGGCAGCATAAATCCTCCGCTTTGGCAGAGGGAAGTCAGGCGTGCTACCATTTGGATTGCTTCCTGTTCCGAAGACATGTACATTAATCAATCATCCACATAGAAGTTGTTCTTTGCTGTGTTTGTCAGTTATTCTAGAAAGTGAGCAACATTATCCTCAGCGGTCTTCCTTAAAGCAAAATTTGCACAACTTAATGATGGCACTGCTCCAAAGAGATGCAGCTTCATCCGGTATTCAACAAGATCTTGCAAGTGCATCACAATCGAGCAACCACAGGAATCGCAAATAGTCAATCTGCTTTTCTGATACCTTGACTTGATGAAACATTGCTTTAATTTCAGCCATCAAAGCAACCGTTGTTGGCTGAATCTGGTGCGAATTCCAATGAGTGAGTTGGTGAGGCCTGGATCTTGCAGGTATAGTCTGGATCCTGCAGCTTGGCGGTATAGTGATATTAATTTGAAGACTGTCCCACAGACAAATACCACTCTCAAGGCCCCTTTCCTTGAGTGATACACCCCATGGTGTGAGATACACCTAATCTTTCCATCACTTCGATTCATTTGGTCCGTTGATACCATTGCAGCATAATCATGGTCAAAATTTCGTTTAGGAAAGATGTGTATTCATCATGAAATGTCTTATTCTTGCCAATCATGCGTTGCAGTTTCTCAATGTGTTGCTCGGCAATGCAACGTTTATTCGGCAGACTAACACTTTTTTGTTTTGGTAGGTAAATCTAGATAATATAGACACGTAGAAAATAGGTGCAGGTGGAGGCCATTCGGCCCTTCGATTCAGTGTGATCATGGGTCATCGTCCCCAATCAATAACTGGTGCCTGCCTTCTTCGCATATCCATTGATTCAACTAGCCCCTAGAGCTCTATCTAACTGTCCCTTAAATCCATCCAGTGATTTGGCCTCCACTGCCCTCTGTGGCAGGGAATTCCACAAATTCACAACTCTCTACGTGATTTTTACTTTTCTCACCTCAGTTTTAAATGGGCTCCCCTTTATTCTAAGACTGTGACCACTGGTTCTGGACTCGCCCAACATTGGGAACGTGTTTAGTGCATCTAGTTTGTCCAGTCCTTTTATGATTGTATATGTTTCTACAAGATCCCTATAATCGTGTTCATCTATCATCTTCACTGAGTGTTTCATAATATTCAAGAAATGTACCTCTTCTGTGGACATATTTTCTGATTCCATTCTCTTTCTTTCATTGAAGTCGGGATTGTATTGCTTGATCAGTAGCTCATCTAAGTTTACAGTAGATATTCGATTGACAGCAGCAGCAGGATAATCCTCCGCTCGATCCGCATCAACCAACCCGGTGGCTCAGCACTTCAACTCCCCCTCCCATTCCGTATCCGACCTCCCGGTCCTGGGCCTCCTCCACGGCCAGAGTGAGCAACACCGCAATTTGGAGGAACAGCACCTCATATTCCGCTTGGGGAGTCTGCATCCTTTGGGCTTGAACATTGAATTTTCACAATTCTGTTAACCCTTGCTGTCTCCTCCCCTTCCCACCTCTCCCTCAGCCCTCGGGCCCTGGCATTCCCTCTCTCTCTATCTCCCTACTACACCCTAGTCGCACCAGCTTCTCATTTTCACACCACAAACAGCTTACAATGGCTTGTTCCCTTTATCATCGATACTTTTTTGCATATCTTTCATTCATTGTTCTTTATCTCTCCATATCACCGTTTATATCTCTCGTTTCCCTGATCCCTGACCAGTCTGAAGAAGGGTTTGGACCCGAAACGTCGCCTATCTCCTTCGCTTCTTAGATGCTGCTGCACCCGCTGACTTTCTCCAGCCGTTTGTGTACCCTCGATTCTCCAGCATCTGCAGTTCCTTCTTTAACACAGGATAACCCTTATCCCTGCTTTCGTTGTCCCTTCTCAAGGGGCCATAGATAACGCATTCGAGTAAGTTCCTCACAGCAAATGGTCCATCCCCTTTACTGTAACAAACCCTATGGATTCCAATGCTTTCGATGCACTCGTTCCGATAAGTAGGTCGATGCCAGATTCTATTTTAGGAATCCAGTTATTCTTCAAGTCGGGCCATTGTTTCAAATCGTCCTGCTTGGGTATATTGAGGTAAAAAGCAGGCATGGTCTTATGTGTAAACACATCAGATAGTTGTATAAAATTATCATTATCTAGTCTAGATATTTCCAAAGCTGTGATTTGATGACAAGATATAGACTTTTCATCATTTGTGGTACGCAAGAGAATCTTAGTCTTTTGTCCTGTAATGTTCACCCTTTCCATCGAGCTTTCTGTGCAGAATGTACTCGAATTTCCATGACCCAAAAATGCATAGGTTTGCAACATGGTATTCCCAGTGCTGCTCATTACCTGTACTGGTATGTTGTGGGAAAATAGAGGTTCCTTTAACGGCCCCAATATGCGCACTCATCTGGGGCAAGGTAACAGCGTCACTCACAGTTGGCTTCTCCTTCTCTTCTACTTGCGCCGTCTTTTTTTCCTGTTGTTTAATTCGGTGTGAAGTAATTCAGGATGATCATGTTTGCACATATCACAAGTCTTACGATTCTTGCAGTCTTTGATCATATGTCCTGTCTTCAGACATCCAAAGCAGATTCCCTTCAGCTTTAACAAGTCCATTCCATTATATCCCTTATTGTGTGCCCAATTTTATTACAGAACAAACACGAACCATGAGTGTTAATGGTAGATGCATATCTGTTAATTCCACCTGTTGTGTCTACACGTATTACAGCGGTTGCAAAACTGCTTCATCTTCTCCTGATTTTCCTCTTCTCTTAGCAAGAGTAGAAAATTTGAAATTTGCAATTGGATTAGAATCCTGAATGCTTCCACGGAGTAGATCAGACATTATTCGTGCATCAGACTATTTTAATAATTAATAATTGTTCCTTGCGTGCCTCAGCCTCTCTTAATCATTGTTTCTTTCGTGCCTCGGCCTCTCTTAACAATTGTTCCTTTCGTGCCAGCCTCTCAACAATTATTCCGTTTGACTGTTCAACTGTTCTTCTTGTATTTCAATCTTGTGCCTTATCTTTATGGCTGCAGTTCATTTCAAGAGTACTTCGGCTTCCATACGAGTAAGAGACCAATGAAGATGTACTGGCTACAAAATCAAATGTATGTCTTGATCTACGTGTTGAAACATTTGAAACACTGTCTTCAGGTATATTTTCTTCTGTGGTTACAACATTTTGTTGCATACCTCCTCTATCTGTGTAGTGTGTAGTTTAAGGTCCATTTCAGCTAACTACCTCTCCATGTCTTCTACCAGGATTAAATCCCATCGCTCTCGGTCTGTGTATTTTATCACGTAATCAACAATCCAATACTGTGCTATTCATAGAAACATAGAACATAGAAAACTGTTGCAGGAGGAGGCCATTCGGCCCTGCAAGCCTGCACCGCCATTCAATATGATCATGGCTGATCATCCAACTCAGTATACTGTACCTGCCTTCTCTTAAAACCCCCTGATCACTTTAGCCACAAGGGCCACAGCTAACTCCTTCTTAAATATAACCAATAAACTGGCCTCACTGTGGCAGAGAATTCCACAGATTCACCACTTTCTGCGTGTAAAATGATTTGCACATCTCGGTCCTAAAGACTTCCCCCTTATCCTTAAACTGTGATCCCCTGTTCTGGACTTCCCCAACATCGGGAATAATCTTCCTGCATCTAGCCTGTCCAACCCCTTAAGAATTTTGTAAGTCTCTATATGACACCCCTCAATCTTCTAAATTCTAGTGAGTACAAGCCGAGTCTATCCAATCTTTCTTCATATGGAAGTCCTGCCATCCCAGGGATCAGTCTAGTGAACCTTCTCTGTACTCCCTCTAATCTTTCTACAGATTAGGAGGCCAAAACTGTACGCAATACTTCAGGTGTGGCCTCACCAAGTACAACTGCACTAGAACCTCCCTGCTGTTATAGTCAAATAGCGATTAATGCTAACATATCATTCGCTTTTTTCACTGCCTGCTGCACCTTCATGCCTACTTTCAAAGACTGGTGTACCATGACACCCAGGTCTCGTTGCATCTCCCCTTTTCCTAATCGGCCACCATTCAGATAATAGTGTACTTTCCTGTTTTTGCCACCAAATTGGGTAACCTCACATTTATCCACATTATACCGCATCTGACATGCATTTACCCACTCACCCAACCTATCCAACTCACCTTGCAGCCCGCTAGCATCCTCCTCACAGTTAACACTGTCCCCCAGCTTCGTGTCTTCCGCAAACTTAGAAATGTTGCATTGAATTCCCTCATCCAGATCATTAATATATGTTGTAAATAGCTGGGGTCCCAGCACTGAGCCTTGCGGTACCCCACTAGTCACTGCCTGCCATTCTGAAAAGGACCCATTTACTCCTACTCTTTGCTTCCTATCTACCGACCATTTCTCTAGCCACATCAATATTGAACCCCCAATACCATGTGCTTTAAGTTTGCTTACTAATCTCTTATGAGGAACCTTGTCGAAAGCCTTCTGAAAGTACAGATATAACACCACCATGGGTTATCCCTAATCCACTCTACTAGTTACATCCTCCAAAAATTCTATAAGATTTTTGAAAAATATAAAAGTGGATGTCTCCAGGTCCTGACAGGATATTCCCTAGGACATTGAGGGAAGTTAGTGTAGAAATAGAAGGAGCTATGATAGAAATATTCTAAATGTCATTAGAAACGGGAATAGTGCCGGAGGATTGGCGTACTGCGCATGTTGTTCCATTGTTTAAAAAGGGTTCAAAGAATAAACCTAGCAATTATAGACCTATTAGTTTGGCGTCAGTGGTGGGCAAATTAATGGAAAGGATACTTAGAGATAATATATATAAGCATCTGGATAAACAGGGTCTGATCAGGAACAGTCAACATGGATTTGTGCCTGGAAGGTCATGTTTGACAAACCTCCTTGAATTTTTTGAAGCGGTAACTAGGGAAATTGATAAGGATAAAGCGGTGGACGTTGTCTATATGGATTTCAGTAAGGCCTTTGTAAAGGTTCCCCTTGGAAGGTTGGTTAAGAAGGTTCAATCTTTGGGTGTTAATGGCGGAGTAGCAAGATGGATTCAACAGTGGCTGAATGGGAGATGTCAGAGAGTAATGGTGGATGGCTGTTTGTCAGGTTGGAAGCCGGTGACCAGTGGGTTGCCTCAGGGATCTGTGTTGGGTCCACTGTTCTTTGTCATGTACATCAATGATCTGGATGATGGGGTGGAAAATTGGCTAAGTAAGTATGCAGATGATACTAAGATAGGTGGTGTTGTGGATAATGAAGTAGATTTTCAAAGTCTACAGAGAGATTTGGGCCATTTGGAAAAGTGGGCTGAAAGATGGCAGATGGAGTTTAATGCTGTTAAGTGTGAAGTGCTACATCTTGGCAGGACAAATCAAAATAGGACGTACATGGTAAATGGTAGGGAATTGAGGAATGCTGTGGAACAGAGGGATCTAGGAATAACTGTGCATAGTTCCCTGAAGGTGGAATCGCATGTAGATAGGGTGGTAAAGAAAGCGTTTGGTGTGCTGGCCTTTATAAATCAGAGCATTGAATATAAGTGTAGGGAAGTAATGTTAAAATTGTACAAGACATTGGTAAGACCAATTCTGGAGTATGGTGTACAATTTTGGTCGCCTAATTATAGGAAGGATGTGAACAAAATATAGAGAGTACAGAGGAGATTTACTAGAATATTGCCAGGGTACTAGCGACTATGTTACAGTGAAAGGTTGAACGTTAGGTCTTTATTCTTTGGAGCGCAGAAGGTTAAGGGGGGACTTGATTGACGTCTTTTCAATGATGAAAGGGATAGACAGAGTTGACGTGGATACGTTTTTCCCATTGAGGGTAGGGAAGATTCAAACAAGAGGGAATGACATGAGAATTAAGGGACAGAAGTTTAGGGGTAACGTGAGGGGGGACTTCTTTACTCAGAGGGTGGTGGCTGTGTGGAATGAGCTTCCAGTAGAAGTGGTGGAGGCAGTATCGATTTTAACAGTTAAAAGTAAAGTGGATAGGTATATCGACGTGAAGGGAATGGAGGGGTATGGTCAGAGTGCAGGTAGATGGGACTAGGGGAAAACAAATGGTCGGCACGGACTGGAAGGGCCGAGAGGGCCTGTTTCCGTGCTGTAATTGTTAAATGGCTATATGGTTATATGATTCGTCAGACATGATTTACCTTTGATAAATCCATGCTGACTTTGTCCAATGAACAGCCTTTGTTCATTATCAGCAGCGCCAAAACGGTCTGTGTCGTATGCTGTCTATTTCCACTGGTTTCCTTGATCAGCAACTTAGTTGAAAATATGATTGCACGTATTTTGTGGATTTATTAAATTAATTTTAACAAGTTAAATTAATGTCACAACTCAGCGAAAGGAAAATCGAAATTTGTTCTTCTTGATCATTTGTGTTGTGCTGAAAATCTTGAGACATCACAGAAATTGTTTCAATTAAACACGTAACTACATTTAACCATGTCACCGATAAATGATCAACTTTATATTTAACAGACTGCAAGAGAAACTTTTCCAACAACACCCAGAAATTATGGAAGAACGATCAAATGGATGTAAATAAAAACGTCTCCCCGACATTCTTAGCTTGCATTCCCAACCACCAAATACACACACACGCTCACACCCGCACCCGCACACGCAGACGCACATCCCCATCCTCACACATCATAGGAATGTCCTCCACCATTCCAACACATACACACGCACACAAGGGGAATCTCTTCTACAATTTCAACACACACACACACACACACACACACACACACACACACACACACACACACACACACACACACACACACACACACACACACACACACACACACACACACACACACACACACACACACACACACACACACACACACATACACACACACACAAGGGGAATCTCTTCCATGTCATCTGCCAAACAAAACCAGACCCTTTATTCAGGCCCCGTTCTAGTCCCTTTCCTTCAACCCCCGGACGACTACTTCCAAAACCAGAGGGAACTGCTTGATCATGATCGAAGAAACACCGTCAATCTCAATCCAGAATTTCGCGTTATCTCTCCTCCACCTCACCCGCCCTCAAATCGGGGGACTCATCTCACCCCTTCAAGCCGGAGGATGCCACACAAAACGTGGATTGCTCATAACCATGTCAAACTGGGGGACTCCACATATCGCTCAAAACGGTTGCTTCTACGTGACTGAATGTGCCGCTAGGAGGCGCGTCACTGGCGGAGGGACCGTCATTGAAGGATGGGACCATTATCGGTGGAGGACCCTCACGCACGATGGGCCGTCACTGGCGGTGGGGAAGTCACTGTTGGGCAGAACGTACTGCTTATGGAGCATGTACGGCATATATCACCATGAACGTAATTCTAGGACCTGGACACAATAGCGGAGTTAATTTACATTTCTCGGAGAAAAGCCTTGGTCTCCTCGTTCGATCCTACGTCGTTCTCTCGACGGATAGCACTTGGGAGCTCGCTGGTCAGCCTCTCGCATTCCCCGTGGGGAGCTGCTTTCCGGGTCATGTTTTTAGTCTCTTCCTTTTCTTGTCGTATCCCCCGTATCCATCTCCATCTGCACTGAGGCCTAATCGGGGAGCTGGCGCCCTCCATCTGGGACCGACCTCGAGGCCCCGGAGGCAGAGCCAGGACTTACCAACGCGGGTCTGGCCGACTTCGGGGCTGTGGTAACGTTGCGGCGGCGACGACCCGACTTCGGAGCCTCGGAGGGTCGGCCGTGGGCCCAGTGGACTCGGCCGAAGGACCAGTGGACGACATCGTCGGGAGCTCGCAGGTCCCAGGTTGGTGACTGGTTCTCTAGAGCTCCCGGAATAGCTTCGACCGCTGGACTGGAGGCTTTCCACTTATAGCTGGTGATTTATTGCAAGCACTTCCAAACTGATGAAGATTCACAAGTTAAGAATCTGCGCCCCAACTTCTCAGAGTACCTTCCCTTGGCAGCTTTGATTCCTCTTCTCAGCTTGTACTTTGCCTTCCTGTAAAGGTCTGCATCCCCACTCCTGTAGGCTTCCTCTTTAGACTCAAGAAAGCTACATTTGTCTTTCCACTTAGAAACGTAGAAAATTGGTGCAGAAGGAGGCCATTTGGCCTTTCGAGTCAGCACCGCCATTCATTGTAATCATGGCTGATCGTCCCCAATCAATAATCCGTGCCTGCCTTCTCCCCATATCCCTCGACTCCACTACCCATTACATTACGTAACTATTTCTTAAATCCACCCAGTGATTTGGCCTCCTCTGCCCTCTGTGGCAGGGAATTCCATAAATTCACAACTCTCTGGGTGAAACAGTTTTTTTCTCACCTCCTCTGTGGAGGCCTTCCCATTGTTCTGGGGCCCCTGGTTCTGCACTCGCCCAACATCGGGAACATGTGTCCTGCATCTAGCTTGTCCAGTCATTTTATAATTGCATATGTTTCTATAAGACCCCCTTCATCCATCTAAACTCGTGAATACAAGCCTAGTCTTTTCAATCTTCTCTCACATAACAGACCCGCCATCCCGGAGATCAATCTCCTGAGCCTACGCTGCACTGCCTCAACCACAAGGATGTCCTTCCTCATCTTTCTTGTCTACATTTGTCTTTCCTCCTTTCCTCTTCACATATTTAAAGACGATTTCACAGTCGGTGTTTAATATCCCCCGCAAGCTTCCTTTCATGATCTATTTCGTCATTTTTAATTCTCCTGTGTTAAATTTTACATGTTTCACAGCCCTCCGGTTTTGGTGCTTCTTCTGTGCAATGTATATGCTTCTTCCTTGGATTTAGCACCATCCCTAATTTTCCGCATAAGCCACGGTTCGTCTTCCCTGTTTTATTTTTACGCCAGAATGGAATGAACAATCGTAATTCATCCATGCAATCTTTAAATCTTTGCCATTGCTTATACACCATCAACCCTTTAAGTATAATTTGCCAGTCTATGCTAGCCAATTCCCGTCTCATACCATCAGAGTCACATATTTTTTCGTGCAGGATCCTTGTCTCTGAATTAACACTCTCCATCGTCATACAGATTTCTACTATATTATGGTCACTGTTGCCCAATGGGCTCATTGCACAACCAACATCGTTAACTTATCCTTCCTCGTGACACAATATCCTGTGGAGGATGGTCTGCCCCATACCTCTAGTACCCCCTGCTTCCCCTACTTAGTGGCTTAGAAAACCATCCAGTATTCCATCCAGGAAATCCTCCTCCTCTGTGGTATTACCGATTTCATTAGCCCAATCTAAATGTATATTAAAGTCAGCCGTAATAACTGTTGTTACTTATTACACCCCTTAGTCTGTTCAGTGAAAACACCGATAAATCCTTTATTTCACCTAGGTGACCTTAATTTCCTTTCCCGGTCTGGAGAGCTCCCTGCTCAAGCTCAGCAAACGGGTAACACGCGTGTTAGAACAAAGGAAAACATCTATTTAAATTGCTAACACAAGGAATTGGCACATTTTGTAGGCCGTGACCTCCTAAGCCAATCACTAAAGAGTAATGCAGAGTAATAATCTTCAAAAAATATATAATGTCATAAGATAGGTGTAAATAATGTGTTTCCCTGGAAATCACATCTTTCAGGGGGGAAACGAGTCCTAACTAGTGATGACACTAAAATAAAATTGAAAACAAAGTAACGCTATATTTTATTTGGCCACCAGGTGTCGCATAATCTACTTGACTCTCCCAGTCCCAGAACGTCCCGACTTCTGCGTCATCTATACCTCCTGTTATCATTCCATAATATCTCAGAATATCCATTATTATGTATATTCTTCCCAGTCGGTCAAACTCTTCTTGCACCCTATCAATATACTCAGTCCTTTTTTCATCACATACGTTAGTCTGTCTTACTAAAACAATCTCGGACCACATATAGCTTCTAACGCTGTGTGCATTCTTCCCAATACACATTTCAGAATAGCCAAAATTACAAACATACAGACAATTGCAAACCACCACGTGCATTGCCATATTGATTAGCCAGTCTGTCCAGCTTCCGAAGCCTCAATCTCCCCCGCCACTTGCCTCCTTCGTGTTATTATCTTATTTTAAAAATGAAACACGTGATATTCTCGGTCTGGTCCTTTACTCCCATGATACGCTTTCCTTTCACAATGGCACAAACACACTGCCCCCCCGCGGCAGTAGGTAGTCTCGGGCACATCTATTCTGCATCGTAAATACTGAGCTTGAATAATTCTTCAGCTACTGCTGCAAAAGTTCCCATTGGAGCCTTACCTAAGATCGTAAGTACACATACGATACAATTACGATTGCTAGCCGCTATATAGCCTCCTACCAATCCTAAACTGAAAATGCCAGCCCATCCATAACCCACCGTACTTCCCAAGATTGTTGGATTTTTCGATTTAGGGCAGAAATCTTCCGAAACAACTTTAGTCACCAACCTTCGATCGGATACCCATTGCGAGGGACAGGGTACTGTCGTAGGGACCAAGGTTCCTACCCACTAACTGTTTAGGGAATGATGGAGTCAGGACATTAGTGGCTTTGCCGTTAAAGAAAAACGAAGAGATCGGGCGATTTTAAAAACAATGTGCCATGACATCCCGAATACTAGCTCTGGTCGAACATTATCCCCCCTGTCAATTTCCTAAATGACTCTGGGAAACATCGTGCTTCCCTTCCACCTCCGTCCCTGGACACCTGGGTGTTGAATGATTAGACCCGCACATAGAGGTTATAACTCATAATCTTTATTACAGTAGAAGCGGTGGGAACTCGACATGCTTTCATCAACGTGGCCTGCAACAAATCTAAATAGAGAGAGTGACGGTGTGCCCAGGGTAGGCATGATAATCGCATGAAACATAGGTACTACTGATTACATAAAGTACATATAATATGTATAAATAAGCTGGAGGGAAGTTCAAACATAACCCGGGTACCTTAAGGTGGCCATGTAGGTGCGACCTGCACCTGTATGGTACAGTCCTGTATTATTTCCCGTCACCGGAGATGCGATCGGCGGTAGAACAGGTGCAGGAGATTGAAACCGGAGACCTTGGCAGGGGTCGAGGCGGCGTGGCCATGGGCGAAAAGACCGGATCAGGAGCAGATGATAGTGGTGGTATGGTCGGGCCGATGCCGCTGGAAGGGGATGGAAGTATACCTGTGCGTACCTGTGGAGCTGGTTCGTTCGTAGGCACGAATTGTTATCTATTACGTCTGTAGGTGCCGCCATCGGCATTGACCAAATATGAACGTGGTTAGGAAGCAGTTCCAGAAATTACACCGATGAGGTCGTGACCATATTCGGTCTGTAGACGGACCACCTTTCCCTTGACTACTGGTGGAAGTGGTCTGCTCGTCTTGTGATACCATCATTTTTGAACGTGACGCATTTGTTGTAGCCTGGACTGGATTTCGGATGGTAGGCTCACTTGTAGCATTGTGGCGAGGGGTTGTCATGACATTAGTCGCTGGGCGGGTGAACCCAATATCGGGTCAAGAGAGATGTTGCGCTTGTTGAGCAGGACTAGGTACACGTCTGATCCTACTCTGTAAGATCGTTGCATCACTTGTTTGACACTCTTGATGGCGCGTTCAGCCAGCCCGTTTGACTGTGGTTATTTGGGGCTGCTGGTGATATGAGGGAAACCCCAGCGTGTAGCAAAGTCTTTGAAGTACTGGCTGGTAAATTGACTGCAATTGTCAGACAGAAGCTGATTCGGAGACTCGTGAACAGAGAATTGGCGTGCCAGCTTCTGGACTACCACTGCAGAGGAGGGGGTACTGAGTAGATCGATTTCAAACCATCCGGAAAAAGGAGTCGACTAGAACCAGTTATTGTCTGCCATGCCACAAGAAAAATGTCAGTTGCCAATGTGAACCATTGGAGGTCGGGAACCTGGTGTGAGTGAAGTGGCTGCTTTTGTTGGTGTTGTGTCAAACTGTAGCATACTTTACTTTCTCACGAATATAACCAGCAATGTCTGGCCAGAAAAAACATGACTTTCGCTCGCAGGATGATTGCCTCTGCGACTGGGTGTCCCGCATGGACGGCATCAAAGTACTTGGTGTGTAAGTAGGCAGGAATCACAGCTGTGTAGCCCTTTACGATAATGTCCTCTTGTAGTATTAGTTCATCACGGACGGCAAAGAAGGGCCGGATTGGGAGTGGTAATCTTTAATGCTTGTCTGGCCACTCGTGCTTAATGACGGAGGAGAGTGACCGTTAGGTATCGTCAGCAGCAATTCCGGGTTAACATGTCTTCCAAGCAGGACGAAAGAACATAGGAGACGGTGATGACAAGGAAGCTGTCTTCTGCCGTGGATGATTTCTCGCACGCCTTTAGTGGAGCACGTAACAGGGTGTCAGCCAGATGCAGGTTCCGTGCCACTTGTGTCGGTTAAAACAATGTCATACTTCTTTCGCTGTAGCGACATACGTTGGCGGCGGCCTGCAGTGGCGTGTATCGGTTTGTTCAGAATGCTGATTAGAGGTTGATGGTCCGTCTCAATCATGACAGTTTTCCCGAAGATAAAGTCAATAAACTTCCCTCAAGCGAAACCCACCACTTGCAAATCCTTTTCGATCCGAGCGTAGCATTGTTCCGTGTCGGTCATGGTGTGATAAGCATAGGCAACAGGCCTATTGCCGTCCCCGTTATTCTGGAGGCAAGTTGCTCCTAAACCGTAGTGCGAGGCATCACAATTCAGTGTCATCTTAACATCAAAGTATGTGAGAGTGGGGGCACAATATATTTGTTGTTTAAGAGTGTCGATCGCCCGCTGCTGTTATTCATCCCTTGTAAACCTTCGCTGTACTCCCTCAACAGCAAGAATATCCTTCCTCAAATTAGTTACTAAAACTGCATTAAATACTCCATGTATGGTCTCACTACGGCCCTATTCAACTGCAGAAGGATTACTTTACTTCTATACTCATATCCTCTTGTTATAAAGGCCAAAATGCCATTCGCTATCTTCACTGCCTGCTGCAACGGCATGCTTACTTTCATTGACTGATGAACAAGGACCCCCACGTCACGTTGTACTTCCGCTTTTCCCAAATGCACCAGTAATGTGCCTTTGCTACCAAAGTGAATAACCTCACATTTATCCGCACTAAACTGCATCTGCCATGGATCTGCCCACTCAACCAACCTGTCCAAGTCACCCGGCATTCTCATAGCATTTCCTCACAGTTCACCCTGCCACCCAGTTTGGTGTCATCTTCAAATTTGCTAATGTTACTTTGAATCCCTTCATCTAAACCGTTGATGTATATACTAAATAGCTGCGGTCCACGCACCGAGTCTTGCGGTAGCCCACTAGTTACTGCCTGCCATTCTGAGGACCTGTTAATCCCTACTCTTTGTTTCCTCTCTGGCAACCAATTTTCAATCCATGTCAGCACTCTACAAAAAGTACCATGTGCCCTAATTTTGCCCACTAATCTCCATTGTGGGACCTGATCAAATGCGTTATGAAAGTCCAGGCGCACTACAATCACTGTTCTCCGTGCTGATGAATTACTAATGAATCCGATAGCCGATCTACCGGACACTAGTGAAGGCTGACGCTGGGCCTGAGAAAACGTGCCAGCAACATTTAAAACAGAGGCAGGATGGGGACAAGGCCCCACAGATTTAGTGTGAGAGTTTGTCATCTCTGTAACATGCCAGTGTTTATCAGGCATTTCGACAGTTGGATCTTTATCGCGTATAAGTTCGTCTTGTTATTGAGAATACCATAAACTAGTCTGTCACGTATCAAACAATCATATGGGTTTTTACACTCGCAGCGGGTGGCGATGCGCTTTAAATAAATGATATAGGCTTCAACAGGCTCAACTTGCCTTTGGCTGCGCGAATGTTGTCTGTGGCGCTCCAATACGAGAGTAGTGCGTAGATCACACAGCTGTCTGAACATGTTCAGCAGGCAGGCGGTGTCATCTACAGATTATTTCGAGACTATTTGAACCACACGGGGCGTTAACCTGAGCTGGGGCGTAGTGGAATCAGCGAGCACGTCGAGTGGCTTCTGTACCACCCAGATTCAGAAGAATGGGAAAACAAATGGTCGGCATGGACTGGAAAGCCGAGAGGGCCTGTTTCCGTGCTGTAATTGTTATATGGTTATATGGTTATATGGAATGGAGGCACGAATATCTGGCACTGCGGCATGATGCGCTGCACGGATATACACGGTGAATTCCTCTTCACCCCTGCTATTTGCTCTTGTAATAGAACCGCTAGCTGAAAGCATTAGAACACATCCGAACATCCATGGTTAGAATACAAAATGCTCAAATAACAAAACATCATTATACGCAGATGATGTACTGCTGTACATCACAAAATCACAAATTAGCATACTAAATATGTTAAATCTAATAGGGGAATTCGGATCCTTTTCAAGATAGAGAATAAACTGGAATACAAGTGAAAATATGACGGTATAACATCAAGACTCAACGCATCTGCTAAAATTGCCTTTTAAAATTGGTACAGAAAAATGTTAATACTTGGGAATCGAAATTACCAGAAAATATAAATCTTTATTTAATGCAAACTATATGCCCTTACTTAACAAATTGAACGCCCTGATTACATTTTGGAAAACTTTTCCGATGTCTTTAATAGGACGGATAAATGCTATAAAAAAATTATCTTTATACCACAAATGTTATATCTATTCCAATAACTACCAATATACTTACCTAGGAGGTTTTAAAAAATGGATTTTGGTATTACAAATTTCATTTGGGACTATAAATCACATAGAATTCAAAGAAGACATTTGTGCAAACCCAAATAATTTGGTGGATTAACACTCCCTAATTCTTTGTATTATTTTTGGGCAGCAAACGTCAAAAACATGATTCACCTGTTGGACAACTCTGCCCAGCGGATGGATTGGATAGTAATGGAGAGAGAGGAGTGTGCCCCTTTTAATATTGGAGCGATCCTTCTCTCACCAACAAAATTGAATAATACAATATATAGTAAAAATCCAATTATGCATAGTACTATTAGAATTTGAAAACAAATAAAATTCAATCTTAAATTACGAAATTTATCACTGCTCACCCCTGATAGTTAATAATCCGTCGTTTAAACCTTCTAGTATTGATAACCAATTTACATATTGGGAAAGAAAATGAATCAAAACGATCGGAGACATGTATGCAAATTGAAATGTCTTATAATTCCAACAACTACAACTTAAATAAAACCTGAGAAATAATCAACATTTTAAATATGTTCAAATTTGTGATTATTTGAAAAAATATACACAAGAATATCAAAATGTGTCTGCAGACTTATTAGACGAAGCAATAAATATAAAGGCGGATTCAACTAATTTAATATCATATTTGTATAATATTATCCTAAATATAGAAATGCCATCATCTGATTGAATTAGAAGAGATTGGGAGCAAGAACTAGCGATAAAAAATTCGAAAGAGAGTTGGGATACACACTTGCTATATGTGCACGAATGTTCGATCTATGTAAGCTATTTTAATCCAATTTAAAACTTTACATATACTGTGTTATTCAAAAACAAAAATAAGTATTTTTTTTTCCAAATGTCTCCCCAATATGTGATAAATGTCTATCCCAAGAAGCGAACATAGCACATTCCTTTGTTGTTTGCATAAAATTCAAAAATTCTGGAATTAAATCTTGAAATTTTTACAAAATGATTGAAAATAAAATTGAAACCGAATGCAGAATTTATTATTTTTGGAACAATGGAAACCAGCTTTGAGCTGACTTCGCTACAAAAGAGCTTCCTTAATTATAGCTTAATAATGGCAAAAAAACTAATACATATATTCTGGAAAAACGCTCCCACACCTACGATAAAAATGTGGATTTCAAATATGTCCGAAACGTTACACCTAGAAGATAGGAGATTCCTCCTAGCAGGCAAATCAGACCATTTCCAAAACATTTGATCTCCATTTATCGACTTATTAGAAGCATAGGCTGCAACACAACTCTGAAATTAAATGGTATCAGGACCTGGTGAGGGGTGTGTAAAAATACGAATGAGGTACATCCCTTTTATCTCATCTCAGCTTTTTATACTTTCTCACATTTTGTGTCTTCTATTATTTTTTCTTTATTTTCCTTTCTTAGTCTTTTTTAGTCTTTCTTGTGTCTTACGCTTCTACTGGCTCTTCTGGATCACTCTCTCGCGCAATTACTATGCTATCTAACTCTTTCTATTCTTCTTATTCATATTCTTCTAAAGTATAAAATAAGAAGTGGTACAGGAAATGTATTATGTTATTTTTGGCTAATATCATTGTAATGTACATTACTTCTAATTAAGAAAATAAAAAAAATAATTTAAAAAAAAATTAAAAATCCTCTTCGAAGATGCGCCAACGCTCGGCGAAGTCATCATCAAATACTAAAGCTTCAGGCTTACGAAGTGTGCCGGACACAGTAAAATAACAAACTGAACACAAAAAAACCTAAAATAAACTGAAACCAAATGTGCGAGTAAGGGGTCCTGATCTCTGACGCCATGTTGAATCATCAGACCCACACATAGAGGTTATAACCCATTGTCTTTATTGCTGTACAAGCGGAGTGAACTCGACATGCTTTCATCCCCATTCTCTGCATCAAATCTAAAGAGAGAGTGACGCATTGGTTACAGGACTGGTGTTCCCAGGGTAGAGATGAAGATCTAGACTGAACTACATATGGAATGTAGTATATTGGAATATATATATAGCAAGGACATACTGGGTAAGTGGGGACGCATAGTTTCCCACCACTACATGTGTTTTATCGCATACTACACAAACTAGTTGCGGTCCTGTGGCAAGGGGAACACATGGATATTGAAAATATTCACACTTCCCTCAGTCGTCTTTGACCTGGCATGTCTTGTTATCGTAGAGTAACATCAAGCACGTTATGTTGGCTGGGTTCCTGACATATACGCACCTCTTCCCTTTCTGGTGCGAGCATTTCTCGTATGACCTGAGGTCTTTATTGTGTTCGAATCTGCACGGGTTGAGGAAACCCTCTTTCATGGCATCCAACCAATGTATGTGAGTTATCCTTTGGTAATGGAAGGACCGATAGCAGGAGGGGTAACGGGGGGGGTGGTCGTACATGAGGTGGATGGGTTTGGGGCGCCTTTATACTTTCTTTCCCTTTCCCACACTCACATATAAAGAAACCTTAGTGCGTCCCAATCTGTACTTATGTTGAACAATACCTGCACGGATAGCAAACAATTGACTGCAGGGAGAACATGGCAACGTTGGATTGAATGAATAAGCTTTTCTTGGGATTCTTCCCACGGAGACTACTTTGGAGATCCCGTTTATCTCTAAATGCCTGGAGTCCTTCGTGCGCAATGGGTTTACAAGGGACAAGCATTTTTACTCTCTCCTTTTGATATGCATAATCACATTTATAAGGAACATAAATGACATGGCAATAGTCCATAATTATAATTCTCCTTCCTCATAATTAATGATTGGAGCGGATGTGCCAGCAGTCCCAAGCATCCTGTCAGTCGAGTGAGTCTCCATTCTCCGAATCGTTCCTTGCTGGTGACAACACATTGCAGTGTATCGTCTTGACATAAATGATGTATTATCTCGGGATCGTCATGTCGGCATATTCTGTTTTCCGCAGACCCAATAGTTATCAATGTCCCAAGATACGCGAACAACAATAGTATGTCCATCGTGATTTAGCCTAGGATGTGCTTTCTTGAAATAAATAAGACGTCAGCATTTTATAGAGTCTTAGGCTCCATACTGGCAATCATACAATGGTGAAGGTAGACCTAGGCGTCCCTCCCCTACACCTTAGCAACGGTAGGGGTTTGTTAAAAGGACCTAGTGCCACAGAGGGCCTAGTGCCTTACTCGTCTAATTCTTGATCATTACATAAGTACCAGGTCAAAACTTAGATGGAGTGGTTAGAGATGGAGTTCAATATACGTGCATTGAGAGATATACATTCCGCTCGTACCCTGGAATGTATATCTCTCAATGCACTGGTTAACGAAAAAAAATAGTTAGTTATTTCCATTGTCATGTGATGCAAGTGAACAGTCTTTGGAGTATTCTGGTTACATAGGGTTCTGAGTGGGTGGACATATACAATATCTGCTGGACTAAAACGTGGCCGTCCATGCTGGGGAGGTGTGCATCTGGAATAGTGCCATTGGGAGCCGTTGAATCCAATTGGTCGCTGTTTCAGTCTGTATTTTGCGACTTTATTTGTCAATCTTAGAGTGGCCTGTTCAACGAGTACTGCACCTTGTGGCTAATAGGCACAAAGTAGTTGTTGTTGGATGCCCATCTGGGCATAATATTCTCTGGTCACCTTTCCCACAAAATGAGGGCTACTGATCCCATACCTGGGTATAAATGTATTTCATAACTAGTTTAAAACCGTATAAGCTATGTTGCCCGCGGTGGGGTAAGCTTCAATCCATTTTAAGAAAGACATCAACAATAACTAATACATATTTATAATTCTGCCATCTTTACAGCTCAGTATAATCATTCTGGAGGGTCTTAAATGGTATCATGGGTAAGTGGATTCTCAAATTTCCGTAGGTTATACCCTTCCCGGTTGGCAGTGGTTTTTTTCCGAGGAAGAAATGTCTTTGTCTATGCCTTAAGTCTGCCTCATCACTTTAGGTACAACGACCCTGTGCACCTGGGACACATCCTCAGCTACTTGATCGGCATAGTGATTTCCCACATCTACTTGCGTTTGGCCCGTAGCAAGGGCCGTTCATTTTATATCGGATTTTTGTTTTGCAACATGAGGGTTTGAAACAGGCTTGATACCAATTTCTAGTGGGATATTTAGTGAAGTCAAGAATCCCCTTTATTCCAGAACTGATCGAAGTCATGGATCACACCGAAAGCATACATAGAGTCAGCATAAAAGTTTGTTCTCACGTCCTTCCCGGAGATGCAGCCTCTGATAAGGGCAAACTGTTCCGCTTGTTGTGCAGTGGAATTGTGTTACAAAGGCCGCCGCCTCTGCATTTCTGCCATGCTGATCGATAATTGCATATCCTGAAAGGATTTCTTCCAGTGGTCCAATTTTATGCACCACTATCTACATGCAGAGTTAAGTCTGGGTTTGTCATGGGAATATCTTTCAAATCTTCCCGAACAGCGGTATCTTCTTTAATCACAAATAAGCAGTCATGCCCCGATTCCACATGTTCCTCCGGTGGTTTCAACAAGAAATGATGCCAGATAGATAGTGGTACATCACTTAAATTGTAATTTGGGGTTATTCGACAGGTATATCTCGTATTTATTCTGGCGGTCTATCGTGAGGTGCTGAGTCTGCAACTCTCCCAGTAGGGGTCGCAACTGAGAGATAACTATGCACTGTAATGTCTCGTTGTCAAATTGGCTGCTAATTGTAAACTGTTATAAATCACAGTCAATATATGTGTACAAGTGGGATTTCCCCGTGTTACCGGATCAGGTTTATAGGAGTAATGTTTGAATGACAATGAAAGGCATTATTTTCTAATAGCCCACCGGTCGATGTTTATCCCCATGATTCTTAGTAAGGGCCGAAGTGGAGCAATCAGCTAGGATTGTACAGTACAACAGGAAAGGTATATCCGAGAGTGGCCTTCCTAATGCTGCTGCCTGTATCACAAATCTTACAAATATTCAAAGCTATCTTGAGCATATTTTGACAAGTTGAAACTTGCCATCCATACTAGTATATGGTGTCAGCTTTATAGTGTCCAGAGGGATGTTAGGTGCCACTGTCGATAATTGTTTACCTGCCGAGCCACTGTCTCATTTGCTTTGTCTCTTGTGGTACAGGGAATTCAAAGATCGGTTCGATTCGGCTGTTCTCCAGACTCCGCTCTGCTGATAGTATCACATTAAGAATCTTCACCTTAGGAACATAGAAACGGTGCTATAATCTCTTATCAAAGTTTTCAAAATAAAGAACAAAAAAGAGGACTTCACAGGATTGAACAGGAAATAAAAATTATTAGAACTGGCAATGCAAATGACCCAACCATAGAGAAACATAATAAGATAACTTTATTGAAATATAAACACAATAGAATATTATCGGCAAGAGTAATAAGAATATTCCAAATTACAAAACAGGCACACTTCGAATTTGGGGATAAGCCACATAAATCATTAGCGAGGCAACTGAAGCAACAAGAAAAGGAAATAATATCACTAAAATTAAATCTGATAAGGCGAGCTTCTAACACTACCAAAGGATATTAATAAAAGGTTTGCCCAATTTTATCATCATTTATACACAAATAAAATAAATACAGATTATAGTAAAATTACAAATGTTTTAGATAATTGCAAACTTCCCCTAAATTGGATAGAGGTATTGAACAAGAGGAGTTAGGGGCACGGATTACTGGTGAAGAAATAAAACAAACAATAAACTCATTGAAAAATGGGAAGACCCCAGGACCAGATGGTTTTTAGAAATGAATTGTATAAACAATTTCAGGAGCCAATTGTACAAGATTATTCAACATATACACCAGGCCTATACCGAAAATAAACGACCAGAAACTTTAGCTGAATCAACAATAACGCATATACCAAAAAAAGATAAAGACTTAGAAGAACCGGGTTCTTACAGAGCTTTATCACATCTAAACACGGATCAGAAAATTTAGCAAAGATCCTAGCAAGAAGACGGAATAATTATATTAACAATTTGGTAAACCCCGATCAAACGGGGATTTATACCCAAAAGACAATAATTTAATAACTTGAGAAGGCTTTTCAATGTTATAATATATATTACAATATATATACAATATATATTAATGATCGGAATGAGGGAATTGAAGGCAATATCTCCAAGTTTGCGATGACACTAAGCTGGGGCAGTGTTCGCTGTGAGGAGGATGTAGGAGACTGCAAGTGACTTGGATAGGCTGGGTGAGTGGGCAAATGTTTGGCAGATGCAGTATAATGTGGATAAATGTGAGGTTATCCACTTTGGTGGCAAAAACAGGAGCAGACTATTATTTAAATGGTGGCCGATTAGGAAAAGGGGAATGCAGCGAGACCTGGGTGTCCATGGTACACCAGTCATTGAAAGTAGGCATGCAGGTGCAGCAGGCAGTGAAAAAAGCGAATGGTATGTTAGCTCATAGCAAAAGGAATTTGAGTACAGGACAGGAGGTTCTACTTCATTGTACAGGGTCTTGTGAGACCACACCTGGAGTATTGCGTGCAGTTTTGGTCTCCAAATCTGAGGAAGGACATTATTGCCATAGATGGAGTGCAAGAAGGTTCACCAGACTGATTCCTCAGGACTGTCTTATGAAGAAAGACTGATAGACTCGGTTTATACTCTCTGGAATTTAGGAGATTAAGAGGGGAATAGAAACTTACAAAATTCTTAAGGGGTTGGACAGGCTAGATGCAGGGATTGTTCCCGATGTTGGGGAAGTCCAGGACAAGGGGTCCACAGCTTAAGGATAAGGGGGAAATCCTTTAAGACCGAGATGAGAAAGACTTCTTCACACAGAGAGGGTGGAGTCTCTGGAACTCTCTGCCCAGAGGGTAGTTGAGGCCAGTTCATTGGCTATATTTAAGAGTGAGTTGGATGTGGCCCTTGTGGCAAGGGGATCAGAGGTATGGAGAGAAAGCAGGTACGGGATTATACTGAGTTGGATGATCAGCCATGATCATATTGAATGGCGGTGCAGGCTCGAAGGGCTGAATGGCCTACTCCTGCACCTAATTTCTATTTTCTAATGTTATGTACTCTTACAAAGAGGACATTGAAGATATTTCAGTCGTTTACGTTGGATGAGGAGAAGGCATTTGATCAGGTAGTAAGGCAGTATTATATAAGGTACTCCAAAATTTAATACAGGAGAGAATTTTATTAGACGGGTTTAAAAATTCTTTATGATAAAACTACGGCAAGAATATTAACTAATAATATGTTATCTCCAAAATTGTATTTATCAAGGGGTAATAGGCAGGGATGTGCCTTATCACCATTGCTATTGCCCTTATGATAGAACCGCTGGCTGAAAGGATTAGAAATCATCCGAATATTCACGGATATAATACTAAGGACTCAAAGAATAAAATGTCATTATATGCTGACGATATTATTTTATATATTACTAATACACAAACGAGCATCCCCACCTTATTAACACTAATCGAGGAATTTGGTTCTTTTTCAGGATATATAATAAATTGGAATAACAGCGAAATTATGTCTTTGAAACCACAGATGCGAGACACTTATTAAAATTTCCCTTCAAATTGCAACAGAAAAAAACAAGAATTTGGGTATTCAAATTACGAGAAGACATAATTCATTATTTAGTGCCAATTTTATGCCACTCTTAAATAAACTGAATGTTATGATTACATTTTGGAAAACGCTACCGTTCTCATTGATAGGTAGAATTAACGCTGTAAAAATGACTTTCTTACCACAATTAATATATTTCTTTCAAGCGATCCCAATACATATGCCAAAATATTTTTTTCAAAACATCAGTTTCTAATATCACTAATTTTGGATGGGATTATAGAGCACACAGAATTCAACGAAAGCATCTGTGTAATCCTAAAGAAGTTGGGTGTATCATTACCTCACTTTACGTATTACTACTGGGCAGTGCATCTAAAGAACATAATGTACTGGTTGGATAACTCCACACACCAGTCGGAGTGGATAAGAATGGAGAAAGAGGAGTGTTTCCGTACGATATAGGAACGATCTTGTTCTCACCGATAAAATGAATAGTATAATATATAAGAAGAACCCAATTATTCACAATACAATAAGTATTTGGAAACAAATAAAATTATCCTTGAAATTAAATAATCTATCAGTATAAACCTCAATATTGAATAATCCTGCATTCAAACCATCTCTTATCGACAACACATATAAACATTGGGATAGACTGGGAATTAACAAAGTAGGAAATATGTATGAATTGGGTAAATTGTTATCATTTCAACAATTAAAATCAAAATTTAAACTGAATGATAATCAATTTGTTAAATATATACAGATATGTGACTTGATGAAGAAATATATAAATAGATTTCAAACTATATTTTTAGACCCTTTAGAAGAAGCAATGAATATTACTCCTATTTCTACTTTCTACTTTTTCTTTTTTTATATACACACTTCACGTTTTCTATTTAATACTATTTATTTTTCCTCTTTTTCTTCTATCTATTTCTTGTCTTTTTTAATTACCTTTTCAAAAAAATTATAACTAGAGGTTGTACATAGAATGTAATGCGTTATGACATAGTTGGCACCTAAAATTGGGTTGCCACTGTATATGTTGTAACTGTATTAACTTCTAATAAAATAAACAAACATAAAACACAAAAAAAGAAACATAGAAACATAGAAAATGGGTGCAGGAGGAGGCCATTCGGACCTTCAAGCCAGCACCGCCATTTATTGTGATCATGGATGATCGTCCCAAATCAATAACCCGTGCCTGCGTACTCCCCGTATCCCTTGACTCCACTAGCCCCTAGAGCCCTATCTAACTATCTTATAAATCCATCAAGCGATTTGGCCTCCACTTCCCTCTGTGGCAGGGGATTCCACAAATTCACATATCTCTGGGTGAATAGGTTTTTGCTCACCTCAGTCCTGCATTCTAAAACTTTCTCACCTCCCCTTTAATATAAGACTGTGGCCCTTGGTTCTGGACTCTCTCTACATTGGGAACATTTTTTCCTGCACCTAGCTTGTCCAGTCCTTGTATAATTTTATATGTTTCTATAAGATTCCCCCTTCTTCTTCTTCTAAACTCCAGTGAATACACGCCCAGTATTTTCAATCTTTCCTTATATGACTGTCCCGCTATCACAGGGATCGATCTCGTGAAACTACGCTGCACTGCCTCGATCAGGAGGATGTCGTTCCTAAAACTAGGAGAAACAAATTGTACACAATACTCCAGATATGCTCTTTCCTGAGCCCTATTCAACTGCAGAAGAACATCTTTACTTCTTCTGTTGAGCCACTAACACATTTGATTGGGAAACGTCATATCACAATCCTGAGAAATTATTCAATAACTGAGTAGTATCTTCGCGGTTGCTTTGTCTGTCCTGTCTAGCTAGAACTAAATCATCCACATATTGGACGAAGGTGGAGCCACGTCGAAGGCTTACGATCGGCAACTGTTCGTGGAGACATCTGGAAAATAATGTTGGATAATTCACGAACCCATGAGACAATCGTGTTCATGTGTACTGTTTTCCGTCGTAAGTGAATGCGAAGAGGCGCTGACTGGTCTGGTGCAAAGGCAGTGAGAAGAAGGCATGCTGTAAGTCCACTATTGAAAACATCTGTGCCTGTGCTGGAATTTGGGCTAAGATGTGAGCTGGATTAGCCATCACTGCATGACGCGGTTCCACTATGGCAAATTATACTGATTCGGTTTCCCTGCTTTTGGTACTGCGAGGACAAGTGTGTTAGGATTGGCATTTAACCACAATGCCCTGTTGTAGAAATCATCGAATTAACTTATCTGTGCCTGGTATTGCCTGTTGCTTCAGCGGATACTGTTATATGGAAGGCCGTGTTACATTTTCCTGGAGAGCTATAAGAATGGGTTTAATTTGAGCACATCCTACCTGAGTCGGGTTTTCCTACCCACACTGATGGGTCCACATACTATTGTACCTCACTAAACAGATGATGGCGTAACTGCCTTGTAATCTTCCCTGGTGGCTGATAAAATTGAACAGTCCAATCAGTTCATGTTTCCTGGCTACTGTTGTATCCGCCAGTCTGTCCTTAGATTAGTCTGTCTTTACTATAGACATCTATCGCAACACAGATTGCTGCACATTCTTTATGAAGTCCAGTCAAGATATTCATCCCTACCGTGGACACACTGGTCCTGTTAGTTAGTGCGTCACAGTTTCTCTTTGGATTTGATGCAAATTTGAAGCATGTTATGTTTCCTCCGCTTGTATTTTAATAAAGACAAAGAGTACTAACCGCTGTGTGTGGATCTCATCATTCAACATGGTGTAGGAAATCAAGGACCCCTTACTCGCCTAGTTGTTTCCAGTTTGTTTTTTTTTTTTTTTGTTTTTGTTCAGTTTGTTATTTCCCTATGGCTAGCACACTTCGTAAGCCTGAAGCATTGGTGCTCGATGGTGACCTCGCCGAACGTTGGCGCATATTTTAAAGATGACTTCACCATGTATATCCGTGCAGCGTTTCATGCCGCGGCGCCAGAGGTTCGTGCCTCCATACTTCTCAATGTGGCTGGTACAGAAGCACTCGGCGACCTCAAAGATCTCACTACGCCCCAGCTCAGGTAAGCGCTGCGGATGGTCAAATAGTCCCGGCAGAATCTATAGATGACCCCGTCTGCCTTCTGAACAAGTTCAGTCAGCTATGTGAGCTACGCACTAATCTCGTAATGGAGAGCCCCGGATTATTTTTCGCGCAGCCAAATGTAAGGTGAGCCTGTCGAATCCTCTATCAGTAATTTAAAGCACATTGCCAGCCGATGTGAGTTTGAAAACCTATGTGATTGTCTGATACATGACAGAGTGGCAGAGTATAAACTTGCATTCCTTGTCGGACCTGGTTCGTAAACACCGATGTCCCATTGTCACTCTCCTCATTAACGGTGCAAGTGTTATTGCTAATCTCGACACTGGAGCTCGTTGCAACGTTCTGTCCCATTCTGAGCTCAACAGGATTTGGAAATCCGAGGTCATCCATCAAACCGCCGCCGCGTTACTTCCATTTGGAGGGAGTGCATTGCTCCCTGTCGGAAGAGTAGAGTTGCAATGCACGTGTCACGTGTCTACAATCTGAGCTTCTTTATTGTCGAGAAACAGTGACTTTTCTCTTAGGCATTGATGCATGTAACGATCTAGGTTTGGTCACCTTTGTACAGTCGTTTCATCAACTGCCAGCTGTAGGCAGTGCAACTCAACAGTTCCTGGCACCATACGGAGATCTTTTCGATAGTAAGCTGGGCAAGCATCCCGTCAAGTATACGATCACGATCGACCCTGAGGTCCTGCCAGTTGTCCGTCCTGCACCCTGTGGTTTGCGGGATCGCGTACAAAAAGTACTCAACAGAATGGAGACTTTGTGTGTGCTTGCCCTGTCGTTGACCCATCGGATTGGATCTCACCCATGGGAGTAGCAACGAAAAAGATCAAGGAAGAATACGGTTTTTGCATCAACTATAACGATTTAAACACTGCCATCAAACGACCGCACATTCCCATGCGTACGGTGGAAGATTGTTGCAGCGCAGCTGGGAAAGGCACCAGTATTCTCAGTTCTAGATGCCAAAAGTTTATTCTGGCAGATTATGTTGGATCACACACAACTCAGACAAGCTAAACCACTTTCAGCACACCCTTTGGACGTTACAAATCCCAGAGTATGCCGTTCGGCATCAATTTGGCAAGATAAGAATTTCATCGCACTATGGATACAAGATACAAGGTACAAGATACATTTATTTTTCACATGTGCCAGTTGACAGTGAAATGAAATCACCATAGAGCCATACAATGAAAATGAAGAACACAACATAGAGTTGATAGAATTCAACATAAAACATCCCCACACAGTAGAATCAAAGTTCCCACTGTGAGGGAAGGCACCAAAGTAATTCTCTTCCTCTGATGTTTCCCAATGTTCACCCGTGGTCGGGGCCTCCCCGAGCCCACCACAGTCGTTTCTACGGCCCGATTTTCAGCTCGCTCGCCGGGTAATTCATGTCCGACGTCGGGGCTGGGGGACCTCCTCTGCGGCTGGACATCAGAGTCGGCCACCTCCTACCGGAGTGTGCGGCTCCCAAAGTCCGCTAACCGTGCTGGGCGGAGATGCAGCGCTGATGGCCCTCTGCAAATAGCCCCAGGACACCGCGATGACGGTCAGCGCCTCCCGCGTTGAAGCTCTCCCAAACCGTAGATCCACGATGTTGGAGCAGCGACCCAACGCTCCGGAGCTCCAAACAGCGACCCAGGTAGGTATCGCCCGCTCCGCGGTGAATTCAGTGCTGCGCAGACGCTGTTGTAGCTCAGGTCTGGGTTCCGGGTTCCCGGCAGAAAGGCCGCTCCGATACAGGTGGTAGGCCGCGAGGAGGGGGGGCGAGGACTTCACTCGGTGATATAGTCGCGTTCCCGCCAGGAAGCGTCTGGGAAACAGTTTCCTCCTTACCCTGCCCCCTCCCCCACATATACACATCAAATATTCCCCCAAAACAAACTTTAAACTGACTATTTTTTAAAAAAGATTTAAAAAACAAACAGGCTGTAGGCAGAGGCGGCCGTCAGCGCAGCGCCCCAGTGATGGAACAGCCATTTGCAGGTTCCCAATGCTCTCTCATTGTTGATGACATTCTTGTTGCTGGACAAACAGTTCAAGTACACGACGTGAACTAACAAAAGTTCTGGACCGCGCCAAGGAGGCCAACCTCAAGTTCAACCACCTAAAAGTGCAAATTCCGAGTGAGTGAGGTGACTAACGTTGGTCATGTGTTCACCAGCGACGACCTCAAACCCGCTCCATCAAACACTATTGCAATTAAAGAGTTACCAGCACCCACAGATGTGCTCAGCCTGCAGAGATTCCTAGGCATGGTAAATTACTTGGGCAAAATTCATTCCAAATTTCAGTGAACTTTCGGCCACACTAAGCCAGCTAGCTCACAAATATATTGTTTGGTCCTGGCATGGACAGCAGCAGAGGGCGTTCGACACTTAAACAACAAATGCCTTCTGCCCTCACCCTCACCTACTTTGAAGTTAAGTTGCCTGTCACACTGACTTTGTGAAGCTCGCAGTACGGCTTAGGAGCAGATTGCCTACATTTTAATGGGAACGGCTACAGGCCAGTTGCCGATGCTTCTAGCACCGTGACCGTCAAGTAACACGCTCAGATTGAAGGAGCTGCTAGCAGTCGTTTTCGCTTGCAATAAGTTAAATTATTTTATCTTCGGAAAAAACGGTCACGATTAAAACTGACCATCAATTCCTAATCAGCATTCTGAACAAACCGATACCCGCGTCTCCAGGACGCATCCAACGTATGCTGTTACAGTTGCAGAAATATGAAATGTTTCTAATTTACAAACGTGGCAAGGACATCCACGGAAGACCTGAGAGAAACCCACGGAGGAAGACAGCGCCGTTGTTACGACGGTCTCCTACGTTCCTTCGTCCTGTTTGGAGAACCTGGCAGCCCAACTAGCTGCCGATGACACCTTACGTTCGCTCTCCTCCGTCATTAAGCATGGGTGGCCAGACAAGCAATACAGGTTATCACTCCAAACGCGGTCTTTTTTTTGCCGTTTTGTGATGAACTACTACTACAAGATGACATTATCGAAAAGGGCCAGAAAGCTGTAATTTCTGCCTCCTTACTCAGCAAGTACTTGATGCCGTCCATGCGGGACACCCAGGGGCAGATGCAGCCGTCAAGTGAGCGAAAAGCATGTTTTTTTCTGGTCTGGCATGGCTGATTATATTCATGAGAAAGTAAACTCATGTGCAGTGTACAACAGTTTGGCACCATACCAACAAAAGCTGCCACTTCTCTCAAACCCGGTTCCCAACCGCCCATGGTCCACATTGGCAACTGCCATTTTTGAATGGCTTGTCAAACAATACCTGGTTATAGTGGACTCTTATTACGGATGGTTTGATCTACTCCGTAGTCCCATCTCTGCAGGGGTCGTTCAGAAGCTGTCACGCCATTTTTCTCTTCACGGGTCTCCGTACCAAATATTCTCTGATAATGACAGGCAATTAACCAGCCTGTACTTCAAAGACTTTGCTACACGCTGGGGTTTTCGTCATATCACCAGCAGCCCCGAATACCAACATCCACACCCACAGCTGACCGTACTGTCAAGAGTGCCAAACAAACGATGTAACGTTCCCACAGAGCCGGATCAGACGTGTACGTAGACCTGCTCAACCGGCGCAACATCTCCCGTGACCCGATATTCGGTTTACCCACCCTGCGCCTGTGGCGAAACAGGCACTTGTACCGCAAATGCGCACACCATCCAAAATCCAGTCCAGGCGACAGAAAAATCGTAGTTGTTCAAAAAGGATGGCATGACAAGACGAACAGACCACTTCCTCCACGAGCCAAGGGACAGGTGATCCTTCTACAAACCGAAAAGATGCACGACCACCTCGGTGTAATTTCTGAAACTGCTCCCGATACACGTTCACCTCTGGTCAATCACGACGTCGGCACCTACAGAAATAATAGACAGCACATCCTGCAATGTGAAAGAACCAACACCACCTCCGTATTATCCTACCCGCACAGGTGCACTTCTATCCGCATCTGGCGGCATCGGCCCGACCATTGCCTTCCGCTCATGATCCGGTCGTTGCGCCCATGGCCAAGCCGCATAGAACCCTGGAAGAGTATCCATTTGCATCGCCCAGGATGCTGTTTCAATATCCTGCACCTGTTCTAACACTGATCACATTTCCGGTGATAGGAGAAAATGCAGGCTGTACCGTGCTGCTCGCATATGCAAGCCCACCCTAAAATACCCGGGTTACATTTCAACTTTCCTTCAACGTTCTTACACATACCATATGTAATCAGCAGTACCTTCATTTTACATGCGATTATCATATATATTGTATTTAATACATTAAGAGGAAGGATGTAGATTAGTCTGTATTGACTATATATATATATCACCTCACAGATTAGACATGCTGCACATTCCTTATGTAGTCCAGTCCAGATCTTCATCCCTCCGTTGGACAAACTGGTCCTATTAATCAGTGTGTCGCTGTCTCTCATTAGACTTGATGCAGACGGTACTCGGACGTGGCGCCGACGGACGCGAAGCGGAAGCCAAATAACAAAATAGAAACGAAGAAGAAACGCCAAATAACCGAATGTAAACGAAGCCGAATCGCCAACTAACCGAACGCGAGGGATGCTTAAATGCAAACTAACAGAATGGCTGCTGACGAGACGCCAGCTACTAGAAAGTCGGCCTACAAGCCAACGGACCGAATGCCGCTCAGCAGAAAAGGCAAATAACGGACATGACGTTGCCGGGGGGGGGAATTGTCAGCGATTGGTCTAGACCCCCGCGCCCATTATATCACTGTGGAAGGATGAACAGTGTCCCACACCTGCGGTCCACCCGACCCACAGCCCACGTAGGGTAGTCGTGGGAGTGTGAGGACTATCCCGAGGCCGCTTACAACTGTTACAACTTCGCCCGCTTACAACCTGGTGCTTGGGTTCAGATTGCAAAGCACCTATGGCTTGTGTGGGAGAATGATCCTCTCGCTCCGGTCTCTCCATACTCTCTCCGTTCACTCTCTACCCCCTTGTCTCTTTCCCCCTCCCCTATATATCCCCTCTCTCTCCCTTCTCTCTCCTCCTCCTCTCTCTCCCCTTCCTCTCTCTCCCCCTCTCTCCCTTCTCTCTCTCCCGTTTCCACTCTCCCACCCTCTCTCGCTTTTCTCTCTCCCCTTCTCTCTTTCTCTCCCCTCTTCTCTCTCTCAACCCCTCTCTCTTTGTAACAAGAGGAATAGTACATATGAGCAAATAGGTCCTTCTGTAGTTGTACGGAGCCTTAGTGAGACCACACCTGCAGTATTGTATGCAGTTTTGGTCCCCTAATTTGAGGAAGGACATTCCTGCTATTGAGGGAGTGCAGTGTAGACTTACAAGGTTACTTCCCGGGATGGTGGGACTGTCATATGCTGAGAGAATGGAGCAGCTGGGGTTGAACACTCTGGAGTTTAGAAGGATGAGAGGGTATCTCATTGAAACATATAGGATTGTTAAGGGCTTGGAGGCAGGGAACATGTGTTCCCGATGTTGGGGGAGCCCAGAACCAGGGGCCACAGTTGAAGAATAAGGAGTAAGCCATTTAGAACGGAGACGAGGAAACGTTTTTTCTCACAAAGAGTGCTGAGTCTGTGGAATTCTCCGCCTCAGAGGGCGGTGGGAGACAGGTTGATTGAATGCTTTCAAAAGAGAGCTAGATACGGCTCTTAAAATAGTGGAGTCAGGGGTTATGGGGAGAAGGCAGGAACGAGCTACTGATTGGGAAGATCACCCATGATCATATTGAATGGCGGTGCTGGCTCGAAGACCCCAAATGGCCTACTTCTGCAATTATTGTCTCTTGTCTATTGTCTATTGTCTAATGTCTAATGTCTCTCCCCATCGGCACGCCAGGGAATGTGCCACCCCATGTATAAAAAGCGATTGACTATGCCCCGAGCCATCTGTCCCCGCGGCCGGGTTGGGGGTGAATCACCCGGTGTGGGTGTCATGGTCCGTGGTCGGACGGGGTGGGTATTACCATGCTGCTGGGGCTGGCGTTGGATCGCAGTCAGTGACTCTGGGTGGGAGGACGGATCAGCCTGTCTCACACAAGCGGCCGAAGGTGTGCATCCCTCGGGGCAACCCCTACTCTCCATCGGAACGCACACAGCAAGCTCCCACTTACATAACACTAGCATCTGTAAACTGTTTTGACCGAAGATGGACACAAAAAGCCGGAGTAACTCAGCGGAACAGACAGCATCTCTCGAAAGAAGGAATGGGTGACGTTTTCTTGTCGAGACCATACATCAGACCTGAAAACTAGGTCTGAAGAGTATCGACCAGAAACGCCACCCAGTCCTTCTCTCTTGAAATGTTGCCTGTCCGACTGAGTCACTCCAGCATTTCGTTTCTATATTTGTTGTCAGTGCCAGTTTTCCCAACTTTCATAGCCGCTCTGCATAAGTGGGGGGAAGAGAGGGAAAAGGCGAGAGAACGAGAGAAGAGGAGAGAGAGAGAAGGGGAGATAGAAGAGGGAAGATAGAATGGGAGCCGGGAGCGGAGGTGTGCCATAGGTGACTGGCACACCCCTACTCTCCCACGGCTACCCTCCGCGGGCTGAGGGTCGGGAGGAGCTGATATGTGCGACAATGTTCATCCCTCTACAGTGATGGACTCGGGGGTCTGGACCAATCGCTGACAAGTCCCGCCCTGGCAACGCCATGTTCGTTATTTGACTTTTCTGCTGCACGTCATTCTGTCCGTTGGCTTGCAGGCGACGCCGCCTTTCGGGTAGATTATGT
>JAVHYY010000246.1:0-130000 GCA_035221665.1 Okamejei kenojei | reverse complement strand
AACAGACATTTAACACAATTCCAAACAAACATCCGTCACAGTGAATCTCCAAACACCTCCTCGCTGTGATGTAATGCAAAAGGTTTCTCTCTGCACTGTTCTTTATTCTTCTCTCGCGGTCAAGCAGTCAAACTGCTGCATCGAGCTGATCGAGGCTCATGATTTTGGAGCCCCCGGCGGGCGATGGCAAGAGCAGCGAACGTTTCAGCCGTGCCGGGCGAAGTAAGGCCCTGCTCTGGGTCGGTTTAAAATCGATTTAAATGCATTCGTTCGGGTGGGCGAAGTTGCCGTTGCGGGAGATCCGCAACGAGGTCTCCCACCAGGGAGCTCCCGGGCTAGTGTCCACAGGACGTGCAGACGAAGCATCCGAAGCTCCGAACTCGGGTCGCAACTGCACGCCACCACAGCGCTCCGCGCTCCGAAGTCAGCCACTGAGTCCACCGGGCTCTGCCACTGATGGCCGCAGGTCGATTCCGGTTGGAGACCGCCAGCTCCAACGACAACAGAGACACTGCAGGGAAAAAGGTCGCGTTGCCGTTCAGGGACGAGATAACCCCCCCCCCCCCCCCCCCACACACACACACACACATATACACAGCTAAAAATAAAATAAAACTAAAACCATAAACATACGCCAAAAATGCCAAAAAGAAAAAAAAGACAGACGGACTGCAGTCGATCTGCTTCCACAAGGCGCCGCCACACCGAATACAGTCTAGGCCTGTGGTGGTTAGAAACGGATGCTGTACCGTCTTTCGTTCCGGTACGTTACTTCGACTGGCAAAGTGGTGGGGTTTTGACATATCTGCATTTAGAACCCAAACAGGATTTAAGTCTTGTCGGATTTGCGGAGGTTATGAGTGGACTGAATGGATGATATGGATGCCCCTCTGTCCACCACGAAGGAGCACTGTTTTCCCGCAACTTTTATGCCAAAACAGGTTCCTCGTCAGTGTAGCACCTGCTCACCAATAAGTTGGCTTGTCAACATTGAGGAAACGGATTGGCCTGGGAGAAGTCCGGTAACTCTCTTGTCCTCGATCTCCTTGCAAACCTTCCCTTTGTTATTGCTGATAATTCCCTCTCGCTCGTCTCCGCCACGGGCATTCCTTGCTCCAATGGCCTTGCTGACTGCAATTAAAGCAACTGCCGACCCTCCAGGTCTACCTCCTCTGCCTCTTCCTCTGAACAGCTAACTGGGGGGAGGGGCATAATGCGCGCCGTAGGTGGGGGCATTTGGTTCGTTGTGGTGACACAGACACCTGTATCACTGCCCATCTATGCTGCTCGGCACACAGTACTGATGTTCCATCTGGTAGTCATTAGTGATTGGAGCACATTTCCATCCTCGTATGTTCATTGTATTCTCCGTTTTCAACTAGACCTGGGGCTGACTCTCCTATTCCTCACTATCCTTCCAGTAGCATTTAACTGTATGGGCCATTTAACTGCACTGGCTATCCGTCTAGTCAATGCAGTTATTTTCTATTGACTCTGCGACAGTGGTTGGGAGAAATTGTACTAGGATAGCACAAAATGGGGGTGAACTCTGACCGCCTTGCTATTTAGCATCCCCCGACTGTCTAATGTTTATCTCTGAAAACCTCTCCAAAAATTATTCTGCCCCCTCTCCTGTCCTGGGTTGGGGATCCAGAATTCTGCAGATATCAATAGGTTTTTTGCAGAGTAGTAGTAATGGCGGTAAAGGTTGCTTTCTCATGTGCCGGATTCTGGGTATGTTCGTGGATTAGCGCGTCATGGGTTGGGAAACCCAAGTTCGCTAGAATATTTACGTGTTCAACTGGAATTAGAACTTGTTGAATCAGGTCCCACAAACCCCTGGAATCGGTATGATATACACGTTCGAATGGTGTCTGCAAATGAGGCGGCTGATTTACCTTTATCTGGCAGCGGGCTCAGTAAAACTATCATGTCGTTCGGCTTCCAAACGACGTATATGTGCATTGTTCGTGAATTATTGACACCAATTGCAACTGTTGGGTCAAAAGCGGAGTTTAGCACCTGCCTAACCGTGAATTGCCAATGAACAGAACGTCGCTTGATTACCTCATGATCGCCGATTCGGGTTAGATACTGACAAGTCATCCCAAGAATACTTATTCTCGGTTTTATTGCAAAGCCGATATTTGTCACTGGACTGGTTTGTGCCAATATTTTGTTGTTCGTTCTCTTTAGTTTGGTGGGGGGTCAATTCAAGTCAAGAGTCAAGTCAAGTCAAGTCAAGAGATTTTATTGTCATGTGTCCCAAATAGGACAATGACAATTATTGCTTGCTGTAGCACAACAGATTATTGTAAATAAAAATACAGAAGAGTTCAGTTCAATATACACATAAATAAGCAGATAAGTTGCAATAGGCTGTTACAGTTCAGAGTCTGCTTGTTTGCGAGTTTAATAGCATGATGCCTGTGGGGAACAGCTGTTCCTGATCCTGGATGTAACAGATTTCAGGCTTCTGTACTTCTTGGCCGATGGTAGCAGAGAGATGAATGCGTGGCCAGGATGTTGTGGGTCCTTGATGATGCTGGCTGCCTTTTTGAGGCAGGGACTGCGATAGATCCCTTCGACGGTGGGGAGGTCCGAGCAGACGATGGACTGGGCAGTGGTTAAAAACAATTTCATCCTTTTCCGCTCCTGGACCTTCAGGTTGCCGAACCAAACCACGGTGCAACCAGTCAGCATGCTCTCTACTCTGCACCTGTGGAAGTTCCAGAGAGTCCTCTTTGACATGCTGACTCTACGTATTCTTCTCAGGAAGTAGAGGCGCTGATGTGCTCTCTTGATGATTGCATCAGTGTGCTGGGACCAGAAAAAATCTTCGGAAATGTGCACGCCCTGGAATGTGAAGTGCTTGAATCTTTCCATCATCGTCCCGTTGAAGTAAACGGGATTGTGCGTCCCTATCCTTCACCTTCGAAAGTCCACAATCAGTTCCTTCGTTTTGCTGGTATTGAGATTGGTGCTGGTATTTTCTTGGCAGCATTTGGTCAATCGGTGGATCCTCTGACTCGTCCCCATCTGCGATTCGTCCCACAACAGTGGTGTCGTCGACGAACTTGATGATGAAGTTCGCACTATGTCCGGCTACGCAGTCATGAGTATAGAGTGAGTACAGCAGGGGGTTGAGCACGCAGCCCCGAGGTGCTCCCGTGCTGATTGTTATCGAGAATGAGATATTTCCACAAATACGGACAGATTGTGGTCTGTGGGTGAGGAAGTCGAGGATGCAATTGCAGAGGGATGCGCAGAGACCCAGTTCTGCGAGTTTGGAAACCGGTTTGGAGGGGATGATTGTATTAAATGCCGAGCTGTACTCAATGAGTAACAGCCTGACATATGAGTTTGTGTTGTCCAAGTGGTCCAGAGCGGAGTGGAGAACCAGTGAAATAGCATCTACCGTTGATCTTTTATGGCGGTAAGCGATGTGCAGACGATCAACCTCTCAAAGCACTTCATCACCACAGACGTTAGTGCCACTGGTCGATAGTCGTTAAGGCACGTCACCTTGCTCTTTTTGGGCAACGGAATTATTAATGCCCTTTTAAAGCAAGTGGGAACCTCAGACCTCAGAAGTGAGAGGTTGAAAATGTTGGCAAAAACTCCAGCCAGTTGGTCCGCACCGGTTTTGGAGAACACGGCCGATTGTGCCATCAGGTCCAGGCGCTTTCGAGTGTTCACCCGCCTGAAGGATTTTCTGACGGCGGCGTTTGTGACTGTGACTGAAATACCGTTACGGCGAAAGGCGGCTCTGGATGGCACATCATTGTTCTCCCAAGCAAAGCGAGCATTAAACGAATTGAGCTCGTCAGGGAGTGATGCATCGCTGACAATTGAGCTGCCTCCTGATTTCGCCTTATAGGAGTTGATGGCATTCAACCCATGCCATCGTGGCCTCGTGGCATGGGTTGGCTCTTTTAAGTCTTACTCCTGGTACGGGGATTCCACCAATACCGGGGCTGTAGGTGGTAGGGAACTCTGAGTCGTCGGTGGTGTATTGGACACAAGTGGTTCTACAAGAGCTGGTGATACTGCTGGAGTCGGTGATACTGCTGGAGTTGGCATAGTGGACACAGGTGGCACTTGAAGATCTGGTGATACTGCAGGATCCGGCGATACTGCTGGTGCTGGTATAGTGGTACAGGCGGTACTGCATTTATTGCACGATCACTATTACCGTAGGGTGGGGGTTGTGGGAACGGGGCCGATTGTCCCTGCACGTGAGCATTAGTACGGATTCTACACTCCCACTCATTGAATTTATCATCTCCTCCCTCTGTGAGACCAAAGCCATCCATGGAATTTCATAACCCCTTATTTTTATTTATCTCTTGTCTCTGGCGTTTCATATGAGCAGTTAATGACTGCGTATCACCTAGTTTTAAAACATTTTCCTGCCAGCTGGCTACAATGATGGCTTATTTTCGTTGTTGAACGTATGTCTCCAAAGATCAATACGCCACTGGACAACAACATTTCCATTACGCTTCCAAATTATGTTTCGAGCTTTACTTACGCCGTCGAGTTTTCTATCTCCTCCTGGTGGCCACAATTCACTCCCTAATCTCTTATTTAATTCGCCGAATAATACTCGAAATTGTTCCGCTTTATCAGGGTATTACCACGTAAGGGACCATTTAGTGAGGGACTCCTGGGATCAGTTGCAGCATTTACACAGTTTCCCATTTCGGCCAAAAACTTTCACATATCAAAATCAGTTCACGGCACAAGATTTCCACACAACAAAATGAATTCCACGGAGCCCCACACACAACTCACAGAGTATCTTAAAACAACAGAAGTTAACCATGCAAGAACAAAATCATACAAACTGTAATAACATTCTTGTTTTAAATCCAAAGCAGAGGAATGCGGAAAACCGTTACCCTCCAAAATGTTTGGATTGAGAGTAGGAGGGTGAGAGGCGATCTGAAAGATGGCTATGTTGATAAATAAAGCATATAGGACGTTGCCGTCAGGAGTATGCGTTACAAAGTGGAAGTGGTTGTGCATGTCGGTACAAACGATGTTGGAAAGAAGGGGATGAATATTCTACAGCGTGACTTTAGTTAGTTCGGAAAAATGCTGAAAAGCAGGACTTCCACGGTTGTTATCTCAGGTTTGCTTCCAGTTCCTCGAGAGCAGGGACAGGGAGATACGGGACCTGAATGTGTGGCTGAGGAACTGGTGCAGGGGGTAGAGATTTAGATTCTTAGATCAATGGGATCTGTTTGGGATTAAGGGGGAATTGTACAAAAGGGACGGATTGCATCTTAACTGATGGGGGACCAGCATTCGGGCAGGCAGGTTTACCACTGCTACACGGGTGGTTTTAAACTGCATAAGGGGGTGGGGTGTCAAATTGGATAGTCCAGGAAGGAGTTAAAGGGAAATAAAGGGATAGGTAACGACCACAGAATAACCGGAAAGGAAGCTCACAATGGGATAGGAGAGCATGGCCAAGTGTACTAGGGATCGATGTGAAAGGTGTGATGCGTAAGGAATTAAAAGTATTGTACATGAATGCGCGAAGTATAAGAAGTAAAGTAGAGGAGCTTGACGCTCAGTTAGAGGTTGGTAAATATGACATTGTGGGGATTACTGAGACGTGGCTGCAGGAGGATCGGGCCTAGGAACTTACTATTCAGGGTTATACATCCTATACAAAAACAGGCAGGTGGGCAGAGGAGGGGGGTACCTCTGCTGGTGAGGAATGAAATCCAGTCCATTGCGAGGGAAGACATAGGGACTGAGGAGATAGAGTCACTGTAGAATGACTTGACGAAAAGTAAAGGCAAGAAGACACTAATTGGTGTTATCTACAGACAGCCAAATAGTAGCCCGGATGTGGGGTGTAAGTTGCAGCAGGAGTTTAAACTGGCATGTAACAAAGGAAATGCCACTATGGTGATGGGGGATTCAATACACAGGTAGACAGGGAAAATCAGGTTGGTTCAGGACCCCAAGAAAGAGAGTGTGTTGAATGCCTCCGAGATGGATTCTTAGAGCAGCTTGTAATGGAGCCGACCAGGGAAAAAGCAATTCTAGATGTAGTGTTGTCCAATGAACCAGGTATGATAAGAGAACTCGACGTAAAGGAACCGCTTGGAGGTAGTGATCATAATATGATTAGTTTTAATCTGCAATTTGAGAAGGAGAGTGTTAAATCGGAAGTGTCAGTGCTGCAATTTAACAAAGGGGACTATGAAGGCATGAGAGGGGAGCTGGCCAAGGTATACTGGAAAGGGATGCTAGCAGGAATGACGGTGGAACAGAAATGGCAGGTATAACTGGGCACAATCCGGAAGACGCAGGATTATTTCATTCCAAAAAGGAAGAAAGATTCCAAGGGGAGTAGGAGGCAACCGTGGCCGACAAGAGATAAGGGATAAAATAAAACTAACAGAATAGACCTATAACACAGCAAATGAGCAGCTGGAAGCCAGAGGGTTTGGAGACGTTCATAGGACAACAGAATAAACAAAACAAAACAAGCTGGCCAGGAATATAAAGAAGGACAGTAAAGCTTCTTTAGATATGTAAGCGGAAATAGTTGTAAAGGCAAATGTGGGTCCCTTGAAGGAAGACACGGGAGAAAGTATTATGGTCAATAAGGAAATGGCAAAAGAGTTGAATAGGTACTTCGGATCTGTCTTCACTAAGGAAGACACAAACAATCTTCCAGATGTACTGGAGGACAGAGGATTCAAGGGAGTAGAGGAACTGAAAAAATATCATTAGGCGAGAAATAGTATCTGGTAGGCTAATGGGACTGAAGGAAGATAAATCGTCTGCGCTTTACCGTCTGCATCCCAGGGTCCGCGGGGAGATGGCTCTAGAAACAGTGGATGCATTGGTGATCATTTTCCAATGTTCAATAGATTCAGGATCAAATTCCTGTGGTTTGGATGATAGCTAATGTTATCCCATTTCTCAAGAAAGGACCGAGAGAGAAAACGGAGAATTTTACTTCGGAGTCACGTGAGTGACTACGTGAAGACTCCGCCAGCATGCATGCGCATAATATCGTCTACCGCATTGCTGTGGCAACCGCGGAATGGTTTCTGCGGGGAACCGCGGGAAGATGCTGGCCGCGGGGTGAACCCGGCTGCAGGAAAACCCGGCTGTGGGAACGGTTGCAGCAGGAAGAAACCCGGCTGCAGGAAAACCATGTCAGGGGAGATTCTGGCCGCGGGTTAAACCCGGCTGGAGAGAGAAAACCGGGCCGCGGGAAGATTCTGGCCGCGGTGTGAACCCGGCTGAAGGAAAACCAGGTCGCAGGGACCGTGGGGAGAAGCAAACCACGGGATGAACCCGGCTCGGGGAAAACCCGGCTGCGGGGACAGCGGGAAGACCACGGAATGAACACGGCTCGGGGAAACCCGGCTGCGGGGACCGCGAGAAGACCACGGGATGAACCCAGCTCGTGGAAATCCGGCTACGGGGACAGCAAGAAGACTATCACGCGATGAACCCAGCTCGGGGAAATCCGGCTGTGGGGACCGCGGGAAGACTACCACGGGACGAACCCAGCTCGGGGAAAACCCGGCTACGGGGGACCGCGGGAAGACAACGAGATGAACCCAGCTCGAGGAAACCAGGCTGCGGGGACCGCGGGAAGGCAAACCAGGGAATGAACCCGGCTCGGGGAAACCCGGCCGCAGGGACCGCGTGAGTGGTCCGTGTGACACGGCTACGGACCGCAGAATCGCGGATAGCCGGCGGCATTTTCTCAGACTCCAGCGGGCCAGAAGAGGTTCAATGGAGTCTGAAGGGCCTAAGCAGGCCAGGAGGGTCCCCTCCAACATGGTTACGTCCTCGGACGTTTACCCATGAGGAGCATGGATAGCGTCAGAGAGCGCTCATCCCACTAATGCTCCCTTCTGATATGATCCATGCATGGCATATCAGTAGAAACATAAAAACATAGAAATTAGGTGTAGGAGCAGGCCATTCGGCCCTTCGAGCCGGCACCGCTATTCAATATGGTCATGGCTGATCATCCAACTCAGTATCCTGTACCTGCCTTCTCTCCATACCCCTGATCCCTTCAGCCACAAGGGCCACATCCAACTCCCTCTTAAATATGGCCAACGAACTGGCCTCAACTACCTTCTGTGGCAGAGAATTCCACAGATTCACCACTCTCCTGTGTGAAAAACGATTTTCTCATCTCGGTCCTAAAAGACTTCCCGCTTATCCTTAAACTGTGACCCCTTGTCCTGGACTTCCCCAACATCGGGAACAATCTTCCTGCATCTAGCCTGTCCAACCACTTAAGAATTTTTTAAGTCTCTATGAGATCACGCCTCAATCTTCTAAATTCCATCGAGTACAAGCCAAGTCTATCCAGTCTTTCTTCATATGGAAGTCTTGCCATCCCAGGAATCAGTCTGGTGAACCTTTTCTGTACTCCCTCTATAGCAAGAATGTCTTTCCTCAGATTAGGAGACCAAAACTGTACGCAATACTCCAGGTGTGGCCTCACCAATACTCTGTACAACTGCAGTAGAACCTCCCTGCTCTTGTATTCAAATCCTTTTGCTATGAATGCCAGCAAAATTCATTCGCTTTCTTCACAGCCTGCTGCACCTGCACGCCTACTTTCAATGACTGGTGTATCATGACATCCAGATCTCGCTGCATCTCCCCTTTTCCTAATCGGTCACCATTCAAATAATAGTCTACCTTCCTGTTTTTGCCACCAAAGTGGATAACCACACATTTATCCACATTACACTGCATCTGCCATGCATGTGCCCACTCACCCAGTCTATCCAAGTCATCCTGCAACCTCCTAGCATTCTCCTCACAGCTAACAATGCCCCCCAGCTTCGTGTCATCTGCAAACTTCGAGATGTTGTATTTAATTCCCTCGTCCAAATCATTAATGTATATTGTAAATAGCTGGGGTCCCAGCACTGAGCCTTGCGGCACCCCAATAGTCACTATCTGCCATCCTGAAAAGGACCCGTTCACTCCTACTCTTTGATTCCTGTCTGCCAGCCAGTTCTCTATCCACATCAACACTGAACCACCAATACCGTGTGCTTTAAGTGTGTATACCAATCCCTTGTGTAGGACCTTGTCGAAAGCCTTCTGAAAGTCCAGATACAACACATCCACTGCTTCTCCCTTATCCACTCTACTAGTTACATCCTCAAAAAAATCAATAAGATGCCACGGACATGATTTACCCTTCGTAAATCCATGCTGACTTTGTCCAATGATTTCACCACTTTCCAAATGCGCTGCTATCCCATCTTTAATAATTGACTCTAGCAGTTTCCCCACTACCGATGTTAGATTAACTGGTCTGTAATTCCCCGTTTTCTCTCTCCCTCCCTTTTTAAAAAGTGGGGTTACATTAGCTACCCTCCAATCCTACTCCAGAATCTAAAGAGTTTTGAAAAATTATCACTAAGGCATCTGCTATTTCTGGGGCTACTTCCTTAAGTACCCTGGGATGCAGCCTATCTATCCCTGGGGATTTATCTGCCTTTAATCCATTCAATTTACCCAACACCACTTTCCGGCTAACGTGGATGTCACTCATTTCCTTCATCTCATTGGACCCGCTATCCCCTGCTATTTCTAACCCTAACCCTAATGCAAATTTTTTATGTCTTCCTTAGTGAAGACATTATCAAAGTAGTTATTCAATTGGTCTGCCATGTCCTTGTTCCCCATGATAAATTCATCCGTTTCTGACTGCAAAGGACCTACATTTGTTTTAACTAATCTTTTGCACTTCACATATCGATAAAAACTTTTGCAGTCCGTTTTTATGTTTCCTGCCAGTTTTCTTTCATACTCCACATTCCCTTTCCTAATTAAGCCCTTTGTCCTCCTCTGTCGGTCTCTGAATTTCTCCCAGTCCTCTGGTAGGCTGCTTTTTCTGGCTAATTTGTACGCTTCATTTTTTTCTTTGATACTATCCCTGATTTCCCTCGTTATCCACGGATGCGCCACCTTCCCTGATTTATTCTTTTGCCATACTGGGATGAACAATTGTTGTAGTTCATCCTTGCCGTCTTTAAATGCCTTCCATTGCATATCCACCGTCAACCCTTCAAGAATCAATTTCCAGTCGATCTTGGCCAATTCACGTCTCATACCCTCAAAGATACCTTTCTTTAAGTTCAGGACCCGTGTTTCTGAATTAACAATGTCGCTCTCCATCCTGATGAAGAACTCAACCATATTATGGTCACTCTTGATCCTACGGGGCCACGTACAACAAGGCTGCTAACTAACCCTTCCTCATTACTCAATATCCAGTCTAGAATAGCCTGCTCTCTCGTTGGTTGCTCCAGTTGAGATATACCGCCTACGGTGAGCCCAGAGACCTGCAGTGTTCGGGCTGCAAATGTACCACCGGCGGATGAGCCTGTAGACTCGGAGGGTCTGGGCCCTTACATTACCACCTGCGGAGGGATTTCCCGCCGGCAGATAACCTCGGAGACTCAGCATGGGTCCGGGCTGGAAGGTCCACCACCTACGCATCCCGCATGAAGCGGAAGACTTGGAAGTATGACTAGGGAACATACTGGAGTACAAATGTGAGGTTCCAGAATATTCTGGCGTGGCTTCAAGATCTTCGCTAAACAAAGCCTGAAGGCCAGAGTTCTCTCGTGAAGGAACAGCCACCTCACGCCACATCACAACTGCCGGCGGTGGAATACCATACACCTGCAATATTGTCCCTGAAAGGACCAGCAGTGAACAGCGCTACATTGGGGCACAATGCACACTTCATAATGTACTGTTTCCAGAAAAAACGCCATCGGGCCTACGTTAAATTTCAAATCTGTAGGTTGAAGTGAGGCCAGCAATGTCCAGCCGTCAAATCCTCTCAGTAACCTGCCCAAACAGGTAAGACCCGGATGAAGAACTAAAGCTGTCCGGCTTATCAAGGGACCACGGCAACCCACCCCACGCCTCTATCGGCAGCAAGCGTTTCACTGAAATTGGGGGCAGCTTCAAAACTGGGCGCAGGCTTTCAGGCCAACGCCAAACCGGTCCTCAGGGAATTGGGTCCACATACCCCAGCAATCCTACTCTCCAAAATTGGGACGGAATTGGGACAGAACCCGCGCCAAGAGCCTTGGGCTTGCCATAATACCACCTATAACCATGAAGGGAGGTGGGTCTGGTTCTTTTCCGATATATGAGGTATGTGGACCATTTACAAGTTGGTAAATTTGCACTTGTTTATGCTAGACGAGTTGGCTTTCAAGACAGGCCGCACTGCGAACCGTTCATTATCAATATAAAAGATACCGGTTCAATTCGCAAATGCAGTATAGACTTTCTGAATAGAAAACTGCTATACTATCTAACAACAGGAGAACAGTTTCCACTGGGCTCACCTAAGATATGATTTCATGGGCTATCTGGATGATGTTCTAAAACACTGTATTTTCCCTAATCAGCGGTATCAGCCACCAACCAATTTGCAGGAATGGGATTCTTATCCATCCAGTAAATTTAAGTTGATACCAACTGAAATTATAAATAGTCTGGGATTTATATCTATTGGTCAGCTGTGCTATTGCGTCTTCTGCACCATCAGAGCTTTACGGCGTGCAAAGGAGCAAGCTCACAGGCTATTCCCAGCTGGAAAAGTCACCATTGTGGACCAACAGTATTCAGCATTGCCCCACTAACCTTCATCAATACTCGTCAGTTAATTACAAACTGATGCTATGCTAAATATGGGTTATTACTATATACCAGGCGGATGGTGTTTGCATTCTCTGGATAAAAGTTGTGCGAATATGCATATCTGCATGCTCAAGTCTAACTTGATACACACTGGCGCTATTATATGTAAATCACATGGGTGCAATCTGGTAAAAGTATCCGGTAATAGTTTACCTAACTTCATTGGCATTGGCATATCAACAGGAAAATGAGAATGGATGTGGAATCGCCAGGATTTAAGGTACATGGCGATGGATGCATTTCTCGCTACACTGAGGGGTAATAATGTCCATTGCGCCCATCCATTTACCTTACCAGACGGGTCTTGCTAATTCAGCTCCCCGCTTCAGATATTTCGGAGTGCCTGACTGGCCAATACAGCCATGATCCCGCTGATGTTGGGTATTATGATAGAACCTTATATGGATTGCAGGCACAAAATGGCTGGTTAGCCGTGACCAGGGAACCATCCCCTGCATACTTTAATCTAGTCATTGACTTGCAGACTGGGAAGAGCGCTCCTGCGGCTTACTATTGTCAAACCAAACTAAGTTGACACGGATAACTGACGTCTTAAGTTCAGTTCCATATGGGGTTGACAATCATACTAGAGTGCCATTAATGTGCCGCACGTGCCTTGTCAGCATTTTGACTGCGAGGAGCAGAATCAATTTATCGTGTCACCTTCTGTTCGAGATTGGGTCTTAAACTCGACACCCCGCCAGTGAGGTACGCAGAGATATGGGATGTTAACATTGGAACATCCCTGCCCTGGGCTCACTATACCAAGGGTTATGTTCATGACACTGAGGCAGCACTATGGGTCCAGTTGCTTAGCTGTGACTGGACAAGATGATTATTCTGCATGGGATTACATTTATGTGATCACTAATCAGCAGATATCGCCAGGAACATTAGGTCTTAAACTAGTATTACTGGCATATCCCATGGACCTTCGGTTGTATGTGGCACACATCTACACCAGTATGCTAAGGTCTCTAGAGCCTTAGGGACTTAACTAGCAACGATTGGTAGTCACGTGGAGCCTCACTAGAGAGTCACTACAGACCATCGGCCGGTGGTTTATATGGGTTCTAGGGGCAGGAGTGAACACTGACATGCAAGTCTCACTCCACCCAGACTGCAACTATATCAGCAGCAGGGGATGGACGTTCACGGAACCACATCCCAGCAGGTACAGGATGGTCTACGAACGATTGCAAACATGTAGAAATACCCTTGCCATACCAGGGGTATTTGCCGACTTTTTAAGTCTGTGTTATAGTTCCTCTCGGGTGCAGGAGGTACTATTATCACTAAGTGTACATTATAGCATCAACATATCTATTCCTATGTCATGTCTGAATGCATTATTAAAATTAGCTCCTCACTGTTGCCGTGTGTGATGCATGGACTCGTCCACGGCATGAAATCACACAGCTTTGAAATCTTCACGTAGTCACTCACGTGACTCCGAAGTAAAATAGTAAGATTAAATGTGAACTTACCAGTTTGAAATTTGATCTTTATGAGGATTTACGATGAGGGATTGCGTGCCCTCCGCTCCCAAACCCTCTATTATAAAGGTCAACGGGTATATATAAGTTATATCTTATCTTACTATGTTAGTCAACTGGTATCCGTGATTTCACACCGCTGCTTTGAAGAATGGTGCGCATGCGTGCTGGCGGGGTCCTCACGTAACTCCTCATAAAATAAAGATCAAATTTCAAACTGGTAAGTTCTCATTTAATCTTATTATTCTAAACCAGTTAGCCTGACTTGTGTGGTGGGGAAGATGCTGGAGTCAATTATTAAAGAGGTAATAATGGGGCATTTGGAAAGCAGTAAAATAATTGATCCAAGTCAACATGGATTTATGAAAGGGAAATCATGCTTGACTAATCTTCTGGAATGTTTTAAGGATGTGACAAGTAAAATTGATGAAGAGGTGCGAGTGGATGTAGTGTATCTAGACTTTCAGAAAGCCTTTGAAAAGGTCCCGAACGGGAGACTGGTGACTAAAACTAGAACACATGGTATTGGGGGTAGGGTGTTGACATAGATAGAAAATTGGTTGCCAGACCGGAAGCAAAGTGTAGGAGTGAACGGGTCATTTTAATAATGGTAAGCAGTGGCGAGTGGAGTGCCGCAAGGCTCGGTGTTGGGCCGTAACTGTTTACCATATATATTCATGATTTGTAAGAGGGTATTAGGAGCAACACTAGTGAGTTTGCCGATGACACAAAACTGGTTGGCAGTGTGAACTGTGAAGAGAATGTTAGGAGGTTGCAGGGTGACGTGGACAGGTTGAGTGAGTGGGCAGATGCGTAGCTGATGCAGTATAATATAGATAAATGTGAGTTTATCCACTCTGGCGGCAAAAGCAAGGGGGCAGATTATTATCTCAATGGGGTTAGGTTGGGTAAGGGGGAAATGCAGCGAGACTTGGGCGTCCCGGTACACCGGTCAGTGAAAGTTGGGTTACAGGTACAGCAGGCAGTGAAGAAAGCTAATGGAATGTTGGCCTTCATAACAAGAGGATTGCAGTATATGAGTAAAGAGGTTTTTCTGCAGTTGTAGAGGGCTCTGGTGAGACCACATCTGGAGTATTGTGTACAGTTTTGGTCTCTTAATTTGAGGAAATGCATCCTTGTGATTGAGGTAGTGCAGCGTAGGTTCACCAGATTGATCCCTGGGATGGCGGAACTGTCATATGAGGAAAGATTGAAAATACTAGGCTTTTATTCACTGGAGTTTAGAAGGATGATGGGGATCTTATAGAAACATATAAAATTATAAAAGGACTAGACAAGCTAGATGCAGGAAAAATGTTCCCAATGTGGGGCGAGAACAGAGCCAAGGGCCACAGTCTTAGATTAAAGGGAGGGTCATTTAAGACTGAGGTGAGAAAAAACGTTTTCACCCAGTGTGTTGTGAATTCATGGAATTCCTTACCACAGAGCGCAGTGGAGGCCAAGTCACTGGATGGATTTAAGAGAGAGTTAGATAGAGCTCTAGCGGCTAGTGGAGTCAAGGGATATGGGGAAAAGGCAGGCACGGGTTATTGATAGGGGACGATCAGCCATGATCACAATGAATGGCGGTGCTGGCTCGAAGGGCCGAATGGCCTCCTCCTGCACCTATTTTCTATGTCTATGTCTATGTCTAAAGTCTCCATGTAGTCTATAGGGACACGGCAGGCCGGATTTGCACTAACACATACAGTTCTGATCACCACGTTACAGGAAGGATGTGCAGGCTACGGAGACGGAACATAGGAGGTTTAACTCAACGCTGCCTGGTTGAAAAAGTATTAGATATTGAGTAAAGCTGTACAAACTTGTACAGTTTTTATTGAAGTGTCGAGGTATATAGAAATATGTGAGCCATGGATACTGGAGACATAGTGGAAATGTCAAAGGCTTGATAGCACATCTTTAAGTTCAAAGGGGCAAGATTTCAAAGAGATGAGTGGGACAGGTTTAATACCCAGAGCGGTGCGTCCCTCTTGAAGTGGAGGTGGAGGCATATTGAATAGTGGCATTTCAGATGCTTTCATAGAATGGCACATGGGTGTGCAGGTAATGGAAGCATATATATCAGGCGCGGACATTAAGTTGTTTATCTTTCCATCATATTCTGCATAGACAATGTGGCCGAAGGTTCTGCCCTATACTTCGCTGTGTTTGTTATGTATGAGATATACAACAAGATATCAAAACCAAACAGGAGGCAAGTATTATTTTTTTTCCTTGAAAGGGGTATCAAACCGAGAAGACATAGGTTTCAGATGAGTTCATCGTTTTTACCCGGAAAATGTTGCCAGTGGAGATAGTGGAATCAGTTACGAACACTATATCTGAGGCTTTTCGACAGACACTTAAATAGTCAAGGCATAGAATGACATGATTTGAATGCAATAAAATTGATTCAGTGCAGATGGATGAAAGGGTCAGCATGAATGCTGTAGACAGGATGAACTATCGATGTGCTTCCTACTCTGACTCCATTGTTATTTACAGGATCTGGTTGAAGCCGTAGACATGGGAAAATGAGGGACAATTCCACACTCATCCCGAGTCTGGTGTCGGGGATAAACACCAGGGTCCAGATGTTGATGTGGGGAACATTTCATGGAAATGCGGAATCAGTTCGCAAAGTTCAGGGCTCGAAATTAGCGGTTGCCCGGGTGCCAGTGACCATCCAAAATGCCGCCTGGCAACCTAAACGGCGAGTCATTTTGCCTGGCTTGGCAACTTGGTTTATACCGAAGATAGGCACAAAAACCTAGAGTAACTCCGCGGGTCCGGCAACATCTCTGGAGGAAAGGAACATGGCGATTTGTGTCGACGACGGCAGTAATGCGTGGGAAAGAAGGCGTAACGGAGGGTCGGAGCGAATGACGGGCCCCGCACAGGAGCAGCAGCGGCAGCAGCGGCAGCAGCGGCAGCGACGGCGGCTTCATCTCCTCCTCCTCCCGCCCACCGCCCGCCCTGATAACGGCCGCTGCTTGTCTCTCCGCCAACGGCGCTTTCAAAACAAACCCTTGGAGGAGGAAGGTGTTGGTCAGAGGCGGAAGTAGGGGGGTGGGACTAAGGATAGAGCGCGAGGAGGGAGACGTGCCAAAGCACTCTCGGCAGACGTGCACCGCAGCCAGGATCGATCCCGGCCGCTGCCGCACCGCCACTGGACCATCCCCGTCTCCACCCGAGAGACCCTCCCACGCCCGACGGTGGCCAGAGACGTCGGGATTCAGACGGGAGCGGTGCCCCCAGGCCCACAGCCAGCGCAGAGAAGCAGCGCTGAACCCAGCTCAACTCTGCCTGCCCCGCCAGGTTACACTACAGCTCTGCCTGGATTTAGACAGGGCATTGAGCTGAAATACCGTTCGTAGGGCCACCGATGCCCCGTGCGCGTGTGTGAGTGTGCGCATGCGCGCGCAGCCGCCAAGATATTCTGGCCCCCGGTCCCCTCCATATTTTGATAGTGATGTCCGTGCCAGACAGGGACGGCCAGGGCAGCGATGATGCCGGTGTTGTCCAAGGAGCGCTGGTCTTCCTTCCACCTTTCTCTCTCTCTCTCTCTCTCTTGTACGCCTCTCTCTCTCTCTCTCTCTCTCTCTCTCTCTCTCTCTCTCTCTTGTACGCCCCCCTCTACCCCCCTTATCCTGAGACCCCTCCTCTCCATCCCGCACTGATCCCCATTCCTGCCGCTATCCAGTCCTCACTGACATCCCCTGTGCTCCCCTCTTCATCTACTCAGTCCCCATCTATTCATCCTGCATTTATCTTCCTATCCACCTCGCATTGATTCTCCTGCCACTCCCCATCAATCCTACACTGGTCCCCCAATTCATCCTGTAGTGACCCCCCTTCCCATCCATCCTGCACTGCACACCCCTCTTCATCCTGCACTGCTCCCCCAACCATCCTGCACAGATACCCTCATACAACCCACTGTCATCCCCCGCGCTCTCCCCTCACAATTTTACTTACTCCAACCAACAAGCAATAATTCCCCTGCCTCAATCCATCCAATCCGCACCGATTGCTTTCTCAAGCGCCCCCGCCCCCCACCACCATCTATCCACCCTGCACTGATTCACACAACCCCCCCCCCCCCCCCCCCCCACTCCCGACCCTATTGTGATGGGAATGTCTTCAGAGCTAACATTGACTATGTTTGATAACGGAATGCAATCAAATATGTTTTAATTCCCAGTGTTATTATTTGCTTTATTCAATAAAGGTGGATTAATTGAATTGTGAACACGTGAAACATTAAAACCGCAGTGTTCGATTGTCACTGCTACCATTGACATGTTATTACAGAATTCATTTTACTTACAGATCTATGCTCTTAATATGGAGTATCAGTACTGTAGTTATTTAATGAGCAACATTCACAACTATAGGTTGGATTTATCCAGGTTTGACTTCTACAGTCAGTCATATACCTGACAAATTTGGTCAGGAGATATTTCAGTTGCAATTATAACGTTAATTATGAAGTGGGAATGATTGAAAAAGCGTTTATCAACAATTGTTTTTAATTGTTGCAAACAAACTGGGTATCTTCATTGCTGTACACAACACATACATCTAATCTGAATGCCCGGTAATGTGGCGTCTTGACACCTTTCAATATATGACCAAAATAACATTTGCTGCATTTATGTCCTTTGGCCATCTCTTGTTAGTTAGTGTAATGTTTAACCCGTCAGAAGGGCATGGTCAGTCTTAACAGCTATTATCATAAAATGCCTTTAGAAAATTCCTTGCAACCTGTATATTTTGTTGTGGATAAATTATGTTGGAAGCGAGAGTGTTTCTGTACCAATAGCAACAACGACCCATGCTATGGGCATGTCATGATAATTTTAGGTGCTTCACAGAAAACATGCTTGCATCAATCTATAGTGTGCATGGTTAAGCATATATGTTATCAAGGTCCGGAATTTATTGACACAGGTTGATCATACGCTGAATAATCCAACTACGTTTTTGTTTGGAAGTGGAAAGAAATAATTAAAATTTCATTAATTGCAATGTGTAAAAAGAGTTGAGATAATGTATTATAATTTTGCGGCATGTCATTGTGGTATATATTATGTCTTGATTGGTGAATATGTTAGTTTGTGACGTTATTTGAAGTAGAAATAATATTTGAATGCTTCATTGAGTATAATCCCGACTGGTAACTACGCACTTCTTCCGAGCACGCATCATGCAAGCCATCTTGAATGACCCCCTAAACTGTCATTTGGCACCCTAAAAAGCTGCCAAGGTTGCCCGGCTGGCGATAGGGAAAAACATGTAAGCGAGAGGCCTGACGTTAGATAAAATATTGAAATACAAGAGATTGGTCCCATAAAACAACACACCAAACCTTAATCGCAAATAAATCCTTTGTATAGTTACTGTTTATGCTTGGTAAGAGTCGTATCGTATCACGACGTCACACTGACGGTCCATATTCATTGCAGTCTGATTGAATGAGAGCTGATGTTATTTGAACATGTTGGATGTTGAGATGTTCGACAGGAGAAATAGAAATCTTTCTACACGTATGAGAGTGGTTGCCAAGGGTTCAGAAAAAAATGCTGAATAAGAGGAACGCCCGCCGCTCGACCACGAATCTTCCAGGTGCATATTGTGACTAGACCGTTCTATGTGTTGCTTCAATTTACCGAGAGAAACGTTATAAATTGTGCTCAGAAGGTAGTCACAAACAAGCTGCTTGCATTACATTCACCTCGGCATCAATTCGGAGCTCTTACAACGGAGTTGACCCCCCCCCCCCCCCCCCCCCCCGTCATCACTGTTTAATCACGGTGCGGTTTGGGGAAAGAGTGTGAGTGACACTCACACGGTTTGGGGAAAGAGTGTGAGTGCAGTTACCGGCCCAGCAGTGCAGAGCTCTTCAGAAACATGGAACGTAGAACAGCATAGCACTGAAGTAAAAGTAAACATCTCCGATTTGCCCACGCATATAATGCCTGTTCTTGTGCATTCACGCTTTAAAGCCCCACTAAACATTGCAATCGAATCTCCTTCCAATCACACGCCCCCCTGACAGCGGGTAGGAAGCAGCACCACTGTAAAAATGTTTCTCTCCTCTGAACTCCCTCCTCTCACATTGAAGCAGTGGCTGTTACAATTTGTCATTTCTACAATGGGGATTTAAAACAACTAGTCACCCTAGATGCCCCTGTAATGTTATATTTTCATGTTAGGTCTCCCTTAATCCTCGGAGGTCTAGAAAAAACAATCTAGTTTGTGCGAATGCATCCTACAGTTAATCCGAAACCCTTACAGTTCCAAAGTCCATGCAGCATCCAGTTGAACCTCTTCTGCACACTTCCAAATCTCCTGCATATCCTGGCAAAGCAGCGACCGGAACTGCGCACCATATTCTAACCGAGACCCAAACAAATATTTTAATCATGTTGCAACACGTCTGCACTCATCTTCATTGATAAATCCACGTTTGACCCTGGTCGAATTTAGCACTATCCATCTGTTTTGCCACTTTTATGGAAAGATTGTCTTTATCCACCATCCATTTGCAGGTTTATTCTCCAAAGGACCCTGCTATTAATTGTCTGGTTACCCCTTAGATTTGAACAGCCAAAATTAAATACACCAATCCTGCTTAACTTGGGCGGGTGGAAGTAGGTACGATTGGGATGTTTTAGAGACATTTAAACAGCCATATAAACATGCTGTGAATAGATCTCGTGCGGGGAGTTGGGATTTATTTGATTTGAAATCATTGTCGCCACAAACAGTTTGGGCTGAAGGAACTCTACCTCAGCTGTGCTGTTCCTTCTTCCGTGTACCCTCTGTCAACTCAATTTGCTATATCTTAGCCAAGATCTCCAACCTGTCCATGTCCTCCTGAATCCTTTGGCAACGTTTCTTCCAAGTCATATCGTCGCCATCCTTATACTCACCTGCAAAACGAATAATAGACAATAGACGATAGACAATAGACAATAGACAATAGAAACATAGAAACATAGAAATTAGGTGCAGGAATAGGCCATTCGGCATTTCGAGCCTGCACCGACTTTCAATATGGTGATGGCTGATCATCCAACTCGGTATCCCGTACCTGCCTTCTCTCCATACCCCCTGATCCCCTTAGCCACAAGGGCCACATCTAACTCCCTCTTAAATATACCCAATGAACTGGCCTCAACTACCCTCTGTGGCAGATAGTTCCAGAGACTCACCACTCTCTGTGTGAAAAAAGTATTTCTCATATCGGTCTTAATGGATTCCCCCTTATCCTTAAGCTGTGACCCCTTGTCCTGGACTACCCCAACATCGGGAACAATCTTCCTGCATCTAGCCTGTCCAACGCCTTAAGAATTGTGTAAGTTTCTATAAGATCCCCTCTCAATCTCCTATATTCTAGAGAGTATAAACCGAGTCTATCCAGTCTTTCTTCATAAGACAGTCCTGACAACCCAGGAATCATTCTGGTGAACCTTCTTTGCACTCCCTCTTTGGCAATAATGTCCTTCCTCAGATTTGGAGACCAGAACTGTACGCAATACTCCAGGTGTGGTCTCACCAAGACCCTATACAACTGAAGTAGAACCTCCCTGCTCCTATACTCATATCATTTTGCTATGAAAGTTAACATACCAGTCGCTTTCTTCACTGCCTGCTGCACCTGCATGCCTACTTTCAATGACTGGTGTACCATGACACCAAGGTATCGCTGCATCTCCCCTTTTCCTAATCGGTCACCATTCAAATAATAGTCTGCTTTCCTGTTTTGCCACCAAAATGGATAACTTCAGTTATCCACATTATACTGCATCTGCCAAACATTCGCCCACTCACCCAGCCTATCCAAGTCACATTGCAGTCTCCTAGCATCCTCCTCACAGCTAACACTGCCCCCCAGCATAGCGTCATCCGCAAACCTGGAAATATTCCCTTCAATTTCTTCGTCCAAATCATTAATATATACTGTAAATAGCTGGGGTCCCAGCACTGAGCCTTGCGGTACCCCACTAGTCACTGCCTGCCATTGTGAACAGGACCCGTTTACACCTACTCGTTGCTTCCTGTTTGCCAGCCAATTCCGTATCCACATCAATACTGAACCCCCAATGCCATATGCTTTAGGTTTGTATACTAATCTCTTATGTGGGACCTTGTCGAAAGACTTCTGGAAATCCAGATACACCGCATCCACTAGTTTTCACCTATCCACGCTACTAGTTACATCCTCGAAAAATTCCACAAGATTCGTGAGACATGATTTATCTTTCGTAAATCCATGCTGACTTTGTCCAATGATTTCACCACTTCCAAATGTGCTGCTATCCCATCTTTAATAACTGACACTAGCAGTTTCCCCACTACCGATGTTAGACTAACTGGTCCGTAATTCCCTATTTTCTCTCTCCCTCCCTTTTTAAAAAGAGGGGTTACGTCTGCTACCCGCCAATCCTCAGGAACTACTCCAGAATCTAAAGAGTTTTGAAAGATTATCACTAATGCATCCACTATTTCCAGAGCTATTTCCTTAAGTACTATGAGATGCAGCCTATCTGGCCCTGGCGATTTATCGGCCTTTAATCCATTCAATTTACCCAACACCATTTCCCGACTAACCTGGATTTCACTCAATTCCTCCTTTGACCCGCGGTCCCCTGCTATTTCCGGCAGTTTATTTATGTATTCCTTAGTGAAGACGGAACCAAAGAAGATCTTCAATTGGTCCGCCATATCCTTGTTCCCCATGATCAACTCACCTGTTTCTGACTGCAAGGGACCTACATTTGTTTTAACTAATCTCTTTCTCTTCACATATCTATAAATACTTTTGCAGTCAGTTTTTATGTTCCCTGCCAGTTTTCTTTCATAATCTATTTTTCCTTTCATAATTAAGCCCTTTGTAATGCTCTGCTGGTCTCTGAATTTCACCAAGTCCTCTGGTATGCTGATTTTTTTGGCTACTTTGTACGCATCATCCTTTGCTTTGATACTATCCATGATTTCCCTTGTTATCCACGCATGCACTACCTTCCCTGATTTATTATTTTGCCAAACTGGGATGAACAATTTTTGTAGTTCATCCATGCAGTCTTTAAATATCTTCCATTGCATATCCACCGTCAACCCTTTTAGAATTAATTGCCAGTCAATCTTGGCCAATTCACGTCTTATACCCTCAAAGTTACCTTTCTTTAAGTTCAGAACCATTGATTCTGAATTAACAATGTCACTCTCCATCCTAATGTAGAACTCGACCATATCATGGTCACTCTTGCCCAAGGGGGCACGTACAACAAGTCTGCTAACTAACCCTTCCACATTACTCAATACCCAGTCTAACATAGCCTGCTCTCTCGTTGGTCTCTACTTGTTGATTTAGATAACTATCCCGCATACATTCCAAAACATCCTCTTCCTCAGCACCCCTGCCAATTTGATTCACCCAATTTATATGTAGATTGAAGTCACCCATTATAACTATTTTGCCTTTGTTGTACGCATTTCTAATTTCCTGTTTGATACCATCCCCAACTTCACTTCTGCTGTTAGGTGGCCTGTACACAACACCCACCAGTGTTTTCTGCCCCTTAGTGTTTCGCAGCTCTACCCATACCGATTCCACATCCTCCAAGCTAATGTCCTTTTCTCCAAGCTCATTTCCATTGCGTTAATCTCCTCTCTAACCAGCAAGGCTACCCCGCCTCCTTTTCCTTTATCAATATCCCTCCTGAATATTGAATATCCTTCGATGTTCAGCTCCCAGCCTTGGTCACACTGGAGCCATGTCTCCGTGATCCCAACTATATCCTAATCATTAATAGTTACAGTGGCTTGCAAAAGTATTCATACCCCTTGAACTTTTCCACGTTTTGTCACGTTGCAACCACAAACGTAAATGTATTTTATTGAGATTTTTGTGATAGACCGACATAATTGTGAAGTGGAAGGAAAATGATACATGGTTTCCAAATTTTATTACAAATAAAAAACTGAAAAGTGTGGCGTGCAAAATATTCAGCCCCCACTGAGTCAATACTTTGTAGAACCACCTTTCACTGCAATTACTGCTGCAAGTCTTTTGGGGTATGTCTCTACCAGCTTTGCACATCTAGAGACTGACATTTTTGCCCATTCTTCTTTGCAAAATAGCTCAAGCTCAGTCAGATTGGATGGAGAGAGTCTTTGAACAGCAATGTTCAAGCCTTGCTAGAGATTCTCAATTGGATTTAGGTCTGGACTTTGACTGGGCCATTCTAACACATGAATATGCTTTGATCCAAACAATTCCACTTTAGCTCTGGCTGTATGTTTAGGGTCGTTGTCTTGCTGGAAGGTGAACCTCCGTCCCAGTCTCAAGTCTTTTGCAGACTCTAACAGGTTTTCTTCCAAGATTGCCCTGTATTTGGATCCATCCATCGTCCCATCAACTCTGACCAGCTTCCCTATCCCTGCTGAAGAAAAGCATCCCCACAGCATGATGCTGCCACCACCATGTTTCAGTGGGGATGGCGTGTTCAGGGTGATGTGCAGTGTTAGTTTTCCACCACACTTAGCGTTTTGCATTTAGGTCAAAAACTTCAATTTTGGTCTCATCAGACCAGAGCACCTTCCTCCACATGTTTGCTGTGTCCCCTACATGGCTTATGGCAAACTGCCAACGGGACTTCTTATCGCTTTGTTTCAACAATGGCTTTCATCTTGCCACTCTTCCATAAAGGCCTGATCAGTGGAGTGCACGACTAATAGTTGTCCTGTGGACAGATTCTCCCACCTGAGCTGTGGATCTCTGCAGCTCCTCTAGAGTTGCCATGGGCCTCTTGGCTGCTTCTCTGATCAATGCTCTCCTTGCCCGGCCTGTCAGTTGAGGGGGACGGCCATACCTTGGTAGGTTTGCAGTTGTGCCATACTCTTTCCATTTTCGGAGGATGGATTGAACAGTGCTCTGTGAGATGTTCAAAGCTTGGGATTGTTTTTTATAACCTAACCCTGCTTTAAACTTCTCCACAACTTTATCCATGACCTGTCTGGTGTGTTCCTTGGGCTTCATGATGCTGTTTGTTCACTAATGTTCTCTAACAAACCTCTGAGGCCTTCACAGAACAGCTGTGTTTATACTGAGATTAGATTACACACAAGTGGACTCTATTTACTAATTAGGTGACTTTTGAAGGCAATTGGTCGCACTGGATTTTATTTAGGGGTATCAGAGTAAAGGGGGCTGAATACTTTTGCACGCCACACATTTCAGTTTTTTATTTGTAAAAAAAAATTGAAAACCATGTATCATTTTCCTTCCTCTTCACAATTACGCACCACTTTGTGTTGGTCTATCACATAAAATCCCAATAAAATACATTTACGTTTGTGGTTGTAACATGACAAAATGTGGAAAATTTCAAAGGGTATGAATACTTTTGCAAGCCACTGTATCTGCACGTTCAACTCATCCACCTTATTACGAATACTCCTTGCATTGTGACACAAAGCTTTCAGGCTTGTTTTTACAACGCTCTTACCCCTTATACAATTATGTTGAAAAGTGGCCCTTTTTGATTTTTGCCCTGGTTTTGTCTGCCTGCCGCCTTTACTTTTCGCCTTGCTCCCTATTGCTTCTACCCTCATTTTACACCCACCTGCCTCTGTGCTCTTGTACCCACCCCCCTGCCACATTAGTTTAAATCTTCCCCGACAGCACTAGCAAACACTCCCCCAAGGACATTGGTTCCATTCCAGCTCTGGTGCAGACCGTCCTTTTGTACCGGTCCCACCTCCCCCAGAAATGGTTCCAGTGCCCTAGAAATTTGAATCCCTCCCCCTTGCACCATTTTGCAAGCCACGTATTCATCTGCAATATCCTGCAACTGTGGTGTGCTTTTACCAACTCACTGTACGTGCTATCCACGAATTTCTCCGCATCGTGGATGCTCCAGTATGAATCCAGCTGCGGTTCCAATCGTTCAATGCGGTCTGCCAGGAGCTGCAGCTGGACACGCTTCCTGCAAATGTAGTCACCAGGGACACCGACCATATCCCTGATCTCCCACATGTTGCAGGCTGAACAAACCACGGGGCCAATCTCTACTGAGATATCTTACTCCCAGATTACTCTGTGTTAATTTTTTTTTAAACACACAATACTTTATCCTTTAAACGTTAGTAATAAATACTGAATCCTGAACTCCCAGAATCCTTAACTCCCAGAATCCTTAAACCTGAAGGCAGAAATGTAAAAATGTAAAACCCCGGGTTGCACCTAATCAGCTGCTTCCTCTGGTCCTCTTCAACCAATCAGAGGCTTCCACCAGATTCCTTCTCTGGAACGTTGTAGATTTCGGTCTCACAGCGAAAAGCAAAAGCCCCACGTTAGATTTATACTCACAGCGCTGGTAACTCCACCCTCTCGCACCAACGGCTCCCCGGGCCTCTGTGAAAAGCAAGCCCCGCGCTAGATTTACACTCACAGGCAGGTAACGCCACCCTCTCGCACCAACGGCTCCCCAGGCCTCTGTGAAAAGCAAGCCCCGCGCTGGATTTATACTCACAGCGCAGGTAACTGCACCCTCTCGCACCAACGGCTCCCCGGCGCAGGAGTAGGCCATTCGGCCCTTTGAGACAGCGCCGCCATTCAATGTGATCATGGCTGATCATCCCCAATCAGTACCCCGTTCCTGCCTTCTCCCCATATCCCCTGACACCGCTATCTTTAAGAGCCCTATCTGGCTCTCCCTTCAAAGTATCCAGAGGACAGGCCTCCATAGCCCTCTGAGGCAGAGAATTCCACCGACTCACAACTCCCTGTGAGAAAATGTGTTTCCTCGTCTCCGTTCTAAATAGCATACCCCATATTCTTAAACTGTGGCCCCTGGTTCTGGACTCCACCAACATCGGGAACATGTTTCCTGCCTCTAGCTTGTCCAAACCCTTAACAATCGTATAATGATCAATAAGATTCCCTCTCATCCTTCTAAACTCCAGAGTGTACAAGCTAAGCCGCTGCATTCTCTCAGCATATGACAGCGACAGCCCCGCCATCCCGGGAATTAACTTGTAGGCCTACGGTGCACTCCATCAATAGCAAGAATATCCTTCCCCAAATTTGGGGAACAAAACTGCTCACAATGATCCAGGCCTGGTATCATTAGGGTCCTGTACAACTGCACAAGGACCTCTTTGCTCCTATACTCGACTCTTCTTGTTATAAAGGCCAACATGCCATTCGCTTTCTTCACTGCCTGCTGTACCTACATGCTTAATTTCATAGACTGATGAACAAGGACTCCCAGAAGAAGCCCGCCTGTATTGTTCTTCTACTCAGTGACACAAAAACTGAAGTCAATTTTCTGGTCACATGCATCCAAATGCAGAAACATTACTCGGATCCCATTTAGCAGCTCACCGTTGGACGCCTGGACATTATTCTGGACCAACCTATCACAGTGATCCATGTGTAATCCTTCACTAAAGTCTATACGGACCCTACCGTCTATACGGACCCTACCGTCTTCAAACATTATCGTTACTGCTTCCAAATACTTAGATATTTTAGCCAAGATCTCCTCGCAGAAAGCCTCGCTGAATAAGACCATGTTTTTTTCAAATGGAGTAAATCGTATCCGGCAGAATAATATCTGGCTGCGGAGGACTCAATGCCGAAGTCTGAGAAGTCCAGGTGACCAGAGACCAGATTCTGCTGGATCGAATTAACACACCTGTCCGTTGATTCGGAGAAACGCATTCTATCAACACCTTCACGCACGCCGACATTCTCCTCATCACTCCCTCCCTCCCTCACGCTGCCATCAGGCTACATCACTCCGTCCTTCCGATACCACTGCCGCAACCATATCTAACTTCCCATTGCCCTAAGCCCACCGTCCCCGACGATATCCCTTCATGTCCCTGAAAATTGACTGATTATAGAAACAATAAACAACTGAACACACAAAATACACGATTTCGAGGAATTTATTATTACAATTTCTGCTTAAGTTTGTTTAATTCAATGCATTACGGAAATATGGATGGGATAGCGAGTGACGGTGTTAATAGGAAGGAGAACGAGATTGTTCTCCGGGTGGCTAAATAAGTTGTTGCATCCCTTGATGTCTTTTCTTTGAGCGAGATCGGTTCACGAATGAGTCAAGTCAGATCAATGAAGGTGTGAGGGTTCAGACCACGTAGATGAAGGGACCCGGGTCGAGTAGGACAGTGGGGTCACAAGACGGAGGATGTGTGAGTAGTGGATATAGAAGAGCGAGGTCAGACCAACCAGGGGAGTTGGGTCAGATCATCGACGATTTGCATCAGATTATCCGGGAGAGGTGGGTCAGGACATCCGGAAGAATTGGGTCAGGACATTCGCAGGAGTCGAGTCGGACCACCTGTAGCGATGGGTCAGAGCATCACGGAAAATTAGGGCACACCACCAGGGAGAAATCGATCAACTTATCCTGGAGATTTCGGTCGGTCAAGCCAGGGAGTTAGGTCGGATCATTCGCGGCAGTTCGGTGAGATCATTTAGCTCAGTTCAGTTACCGAATCCGGGAGAAATTGTTCAATCCATAGAGGAATATTCTGAATAAAGTCGTTTGCGCGGCAGCGACGAGGCCAGACTTTATCTCCATTCCATACTGAGATTGAGAATGTGACACTGGACCAATTTTCAGAACTGGTGCAGACCTTCAGCTAAATGCAGTCTACCGCAGTTGAGGAGGGAACAATATGTATCCACGAAAATGAGTCGTGAAACATTGAGAGGAATCTGAAGATGGCGGTCTACAATGCAGCTGCCCTCGTTCTCTTTCTGGCGGAGGTTCATAGTTTGGAAGCTGTTGTCTGTGCAGTGGGCCGAGGAAACGCATTGCGTAGTGCAAACGCCGATAGCGGCAGCGGGGTGGTGTTATCGAGGGATTAACGTTTGGGTAGGTGGACAGTGTGTAAATCTAAAGGCTTGTTGGTCCTGGAAGCTGTGGAGTTTTTCAGCTTTGCTGGTGCAGCCTCCTGGGACGGCGGAGGATATTTCAGCTCGTTCGAAGTTGAATTATTTGCGACAGAGTGGCGCGATTCTGGCGCTCTTGCAGCGAATGTATTCATTAGACAACTCAATTTCAGTTCATTTTGATGGGGTGGACTCGGCGATGGCCATGCCATGGAATGTGGAGGGAAGGTGGTGAAGGATGCCGATTGTGTGGTACTTTTGTGGCGCGAATTTCGTCACCATTTTGCAGTTTCTTTAGAAAATGAATGTGGAGAGGGGGACGTTGGGGATTAGAGAGAATTCGAACCAAGATAATGGAAGAGAAACCAGTTAAATTATTTAAGCATTCAGAGACCAGACTGGGCAAAATAAAGCTCGCAATGCTACACGACGACACACGAGGGCGAATCGTGTATAGTGTCCACGGGCAGTAGAATGGGCGTGGTCTAATTGTGTTAACATGTGTTGAAGGTAATCGACAGTTGTGGGGAGGAACGAAGCTGGAATGGTCAGCTAACTAAGCGGCGAGTCAGGAAGATCAGTATGGGGCAAATGGGGGATTTTTTGTTCTGGTAATCTGAATAGACGAATGGACCAGTTTTGTTTTCTGATTGAATTTCTTCCCCTGGCATCAATGGACGTGACGACCAAACAGGAGGAGCTATCAATGCGCATCGTATCAATGACACCAGGCACGTAGTATAGAGATTCGCCGCCAATGGTTTATGTTTGTGGAGAATCATCACAGTCTGGGAGCATTGAATTTGGAGGCATTGACTCACTGTTTCTCGGGAAGGATATCTCTGAGCTCAGTATGGGGACAGGGTCAACGATTGTAGGTCGAGGGTCACTAACTGGGAGATTGTGTGAATTGCGTGCCGATCCACTGCGGGTATAGTCTGACCATCCACACACTATGTATTTACATTTTCCTGGCACAGTGAGTGTCACCGCTCGTTGCTTGCAGGTCCCACGACACCCCGCATTTTCGACCACAAGGAAGCAGCGCAACCTTGTGGGCGAGCGGTGACTGTCGCACACTGTCGGGCTTCACTCAGTGATGAGTAATGAATCGAAGCACTGAGGCGAACACATATTTCATGGCGCTGATTACCTGCTCTCTGAACTTCGACTGGGTGGCAGCGTAAATAAATGTGTTCGTGCAGCAGCTGAAGTTCCTTAGCAAATATCCGACATAGGCGAAAATAATTTCAGCTTTATTTCCTTCCGTTCCTATCCCTGTGACCTGATAATAGATGAATTCGGCGACATTGGTCAGCCACAGGAGAATGAAGCTGCCTGATAGTGTGAAAAGTAAAACCACAGACCTCCTCCTGCTCTCCATCTCCGGGTCACTGCGGTTCTCCTCTTTGCTCTGGCACCTCAGCCGCTTACGGACCCTGCTGGCCACTAAAATGTGCCGGACTGTCAGAGCGTTGAGCAGCAGGATTACAGCGAAGGGGAGAAACGGAGTTAAAGCGATGTCGAGCCAGTCGAATGCCACCCACCCAGGGACAGTAAAGTAACTTGGCTTTGGATAACAGAACCAGGGGACATTGTCGATGATCGCTCTAGGTCCATAAGTGAAGTAAAGTGGACCGTTCTTCAGACAAAACAGTACGCCAGTTGTTGCGAGAACCACGGCCGCAGTTTTCCCGGTGCAATATTTTGTTTTCAGCTTCTGGCAACAAATGGCGACAAACCGATCAAAGGTGAAAGTGACGGTGAACCAGACGGAACAGTTAACTGCGATGCGAGACAGAACACGGAGAACGATGCAGACGGGAGTAATGTTCAGGAAGCACACTGGGAAATAATGGTAATTGATTTGATACAAAATCACCTCAGTGACAATGACTTGTAGATCAGCTGCTGCCATTGCCACCAGGTAGCGAGTGGTGCAAGTGGAGAGGCCGCACTTACCCCGGGACAGAATCACGATCGCCACCAAATTCACTGCGGAACAAGAATGGAAGTGGATAAGAAATAAGAACAGGAGTATGACTCTAGTCCTAGAACACTCTCCATCATGATAGTTGATGTTTTCAACACCAGAGCTAGATTTTCTGCTGTACTCTCCAATCTTCGAATATCAAGGTTCAAGTTCAAGGAGAGTGTATTGTCACGTACCAATTATGGTGCAGTGAATTTCGAATTACAATACCGCCACAATTAAAAAGATTTGGTCAATGTCATGGAATCTACCGATCATTGTTTCAATGAGGCAGCTTATAGAAAGAACCGCCTTTGGTTTCAGTGACTTAAAACACAATAGTTTCAACAATAATTGGAGTTTCAACAATAATTGGAGTCCACAATTTCGCATCAACTCACTCCCACACAGTTTATACTTCATTCTGTACGTGTGCCGCATACTGCTTAGCTGCGCTGATTGGGATACGTACTCCCCGCACCATCCTTATACATATTCTTGCACTGTGGAATTATACATTCCTAACTATTCGGATACATACGCCACGCAATGTCTAGGATTCTCCCGCTCTGTCAGGGATACATATATCACATTGTCCGGGATACATCCTCCCCGCACTGTCCGGGATACAGACTTCTCGCACAGCCCGGGATATGTATTCACTACACTATCCGTGACACATACTCCGACACTATCTGTGATATATACTCCCGTACTATCCATGATACATGCTCCCGCACTAAACGTGACACATAGTCCCGCACTGACCGTGATATATACTCCCGCACACATCCGTGATACATACTCCCGCCCTATCCATGATACATACACCGCACTATCCGTGATCCATACTCTCGGCACTGTCCGGAATACAAACTCCCCGTACTATCTGAGATACATACTCCCGTACTATCCGAGATAATACTACCCGCACTGCCCTGCATAAATATTCCCTGCATTGTCCGGGATACAAACTCCCTACATTGAAACCATCCAACCATATAAGAATTTTTAAAGTTGTGACGAAATCACCTCTCGTACGTCTTATGCCTGAGAATGAAACCCAGTCCATCCAAACCCCGCCCAAATCCATATTATTTGAACCAATGTACTGCATTTCGCCGCACTCGCTCCCTGCCAGATGATATAATTCCTTGGGATATAAACAGTAAGAATATGGACATTTTCTGTTCAATAATCTGAACACTATTAAATATTGAGAGATTTTCCGCACTATTCGGAAAACATTTGTTTCGCTCAATCGAGGAATCTACCGAAAATTCTTTAAAAAAACAACTATGACAGACACTCTATCAGGCCAATCCACTGACTTCATAGTTTAGTTTAGTTCAGTTCAGTTTAGTTTCGTTTAGTTTAGAATGGTTTAGTTTAGTTTAGTTTAGTTAAATTTAATTTAGAGATAGAGAGCGGTAAAAGGCCCGTGGTCCCAGCGACTGCGCACAAACCAGCCTGTACACTAACACCATCCAACACACTAGGGATAATTTACATTTTAACCTAAACCAATTAACCTACAAACCTGTACGTCGTTGGAGTATGGCAGGGATTCGGAGCACACGTTGAAAACAGGGACATTTTTTAAACAGGGATTCCAATCTACATGCAGTGTTGTAGAGTCTCAGAGTCTTAGTCGGAAAGCATGGGAACACCATTTGTCGCCCAGTTCGTCCATGCCGACCAAGATGCCCCATCTAAGCATGTGTGTTGCACTGGTTCATACTGGCGTTGTTCTTACTTTTTATTTAGAGACATGGCGTCTAAACAGGCTATTCGACTGACCGAGTCCGCGCCGACCAGCGATCCTCGAACACTAACACTATCCCACACACTAATTCACAATCCTTACCGAAGCCAATGAAGTGTGCGATGAAATCGGAGTTCCCGGTGAAAACCTACGCAGGTCACGGGGAGAACGTACTAACTCCGTACAGACAGCATCCGATATCAGGACCGAACCCGGGTCTCTGAAACTGTAAGACAGCAACAATGCCACTGTGCCACCGTGCCTCCCTCTCTATTGGTACTGTAGGATGGTCGATCGCTTCGCTCATCAACAATTGCCAGCCCGTCACCATTCAAACATTAAGCCTCCTTCCAGACTGTATACTTCTAAAGTCGACAACTTCCTATTTACCCACGTCCCCCCCCCCCATCTTTTCTGTATTTGCCCACTCAATCCGCTTCACTACATCACTTTTAATCATCTCCCTATTCCTGTAACACGGAATCCCGCCCTTCATTTTGAAAGCGACATTTTCATAAATATTTCAAGATTCAAATCATTAATGTACTGCATCTTGTGACCACATCTGGTTTAATTATTTGAGGTTTCATCCGTGCCTGATATTTGGGGGGAGGGTTTGCAGTTAGCAGTTACTTTGCAGTTTACCCTAATGTATCACTACATTACCCACCTGGGATGTTATCTCTCTTCCATGAATATGAATTCACAAGACTTGTCCTCTATTAATATATGAGTTACATCATCAGGATCTGCACTACTTTTATCCAACATTTTTTTCCATTATATTAGTTGTATATTCTGGCAGCAATAATTTTAGAATGAATTGGAGCCTGTTTCCAATAATTACGTTTAGAAGCAGTTTTGTACCCCCTTCTCTGTTTTTACGGAGAGACAATATACAAGAACATTTCCGCAAATTTAATGTCTTTGGAAAAAAATGGAAGATAACAGTCATTTATCCAACGTTCCACAGTACGACAGCACTTGAGGTAGACATCATCGCGGTTGTTAACGTTTCCACATAAATTCCTTCGGTATTTTCCTCTTCTGAATATCTCCCGAAATTGTTCCCCGCTTTCACTAGTGTCTCGATTCCCTAGAATCACTAGAAATTAATTGCATTATTTTAACTGAAGCCTGAACCAAAGTTGTTTTTCTTTAGTCGTTCTGCGTTTACATTGTTGTCCATTACTGATTCGGGAGAAGTGCTAAGTTAATATTACTCTGCTCACCTACCAGGAACGCCAATTACGGCAATGATCACGTACAATATTTTCTCCACGTTGAAATATTCCGCTCCCATTTTCTATTTGAAGAGATGTTTACTTTGTTGAAGAAGGAAGAAATATGCGGCGACGACACATTCCGAGAGCTTTATAGCCTTGTCCATCTCCGCGGGAACATCGAGGGTTCAGTTAAAAATAGGAACAAAGAGATGACGACAGCGAAGGCAACGCCTCGCTGAGTTGAGTTTATAGGTCCGATTGCGCAACGAGAAAGATTGGATAATTAGCCTGCTGGATGAAGATGTGGAGATACAGTCTGTCAGCAATTGGAAATTACTTATAATAATTACTGAAACTTTTTCTCTTCTTAAGCTAGTTGCTGATTAATTTAGCAAAACAATTGCGAAACACTGGGGCACTGCGCAGCGCATATGCCTGCCAACTTTGAAGATATCCATCTACAAAATGATATGCTATGTGTAAAATGAATAAATGAATAAAGAGATCATTGGAAAAAAAATACAACACAAATGATAAAGTAACTCGGGACAAGCAAATATTCGTCAGATTAGTGCAGGTCCTGACATATTATGACATTATAAATTGCCGTTGCTCAAATTATTACAGTCCAGTGAATATCCAGTCTCTATACTCGTTTCTTCACCTCCGGTTCACATCCCTACTGCCATGGACCTGTTTCTACACTCCGTGTACTGTACCTTAGCTGTGTTCTCCGGTTCCTTTGTTCCTTGTATTACATTCCTGCTTATTTCTTATTCTTATTTAATATTTCTACTTCTGTTTCAATATTCCTTTCGTTCCATTCAATTGTCTTCACTCCACTTTCTACGTACTAATTTCTTCACGTCTCACGTCTTATGTGATACCACATAAAAGTGTATAGAAGAAAAATGTTGAAAGAGGAGTGTGGATACATAAGGCGTGAAGAAATTGATGTTATCCAATGACTCGGCCTCGGGCCAAGTGTTAAAATTAGTCGTCAGATGGTTCATAATTCCATAAGAGATAGGAGAAGAATAAGGCTATTCGGCTAATCAACTCTACTCCGCAATTCAATCATGGGTGATCTATCTTTCTCTCTAAGCCCCATTCTTCTGCCTTTTCCCCATAACTCCTGACGCGTCACATTGTTCATGTTGTACTACTGGGGAATGTTGATACTGTCTATACCACGTGCATAGGATTCTGACAGCGCAAAGAAGTTCAGTTTAATTTAGTTTAGTTGTGTTTAATTTAGTTTAGTTTAGTTTCCTTTAGCTTAGCTTAGGTTCGTTTGGAGATAAAACGCTGAAACCGGCTTTTCTTCCCAACAAGATCCTACACACTAGTGACAACAGAGAAGTATACCAAGCTAATTAACTTGCAAACCTGCACGTCTTTGGAGTATGGTAGGGAGCCGGAGCAGCCGGAGAAAACCCATGCGGACGTGGGTAAAACTTACATACTCCGTAGGCAGCACCCGCAATCTCTGGCGCTATAAGACAGCATCTCTAACGCTACGCTACTGTGCTGCCCCTCACGGACGGTTCAGCCAATGCATGGCGGAGCTGTGGCTCCTCTGGAGATGTCTACATTAGCTGATTACCCTGAATCCTCTTTAAAGCCCACACGCTTGCCTTAAAGTGTATCGTTCACAGCAGAATGTTGCATTGAGACGAATAGTGTTTTTCCAAAATTTCAATCCCCGGTACAAGGAGTCTGAAACATGCAGTAAATAATCACACGTGTCCTCTTTGCCTCTCTGTCTGTTCGCAGTTTTCAATACACGTCTGTTTCTTGCACCATAGAACAGTAGTCTGAAGAAGGTACCGTCCCCAAAGCGCCGCCTGTCCATTCCATCCACAGAGTGTGCCTGACCCGCTTAGTTCCTCCAGCACAACAGTCGATCATCGGCAGCTTCTTGTTTCGCCAAAATAGCACACGTTATAACTACGCTAATGAACCAACGCGGCTTAACGTCGAAAGCCTTCCCAAAACACCTAATCGTGGTCGAGTTAAGCTTGATCTATTCCAATAAACCTGTGAATGAAATGCTTCTCCGTCAGTCTGAAAATGAAAGGTCGTGGATAACCGGGTAGATTCAAATAATTTCACAGTAGAGCGTTACGTGTGATTATAAAGAATCGCCCATCCATTCATTCATTGATTAATTCATTCAATCAATCATTCATTCATTCAATCATTCATTCAATCATTAATGTCTTCCTTCCTTCCTTCCTTCCTTCCTTCCTTCCTTCCTTCCTTCCTTCCTTCCTTCCTTCCTTCCTTCCTTCCTTCCTTCCTTCCTTCCTTCCTTCCTTCCTTCCTTCCTTCCTTCCTTCCTTCCTTCCTTCCTTCCTTCCTTCCTTCCTTCCTTCCTTCCTTCCTTCCTTCCTTCCTTCCTTCCTTCCTTCCTTCCTTCCTGCATTCATTCAGGATGTTTCTCTCTAATGGCGGAGACCCATCCTGCAAGTAATCTGAGCAGTCTCTACTTTCGATGTCACACGGAAGCGTTCGCAATGTCTTGTCTTCTGTGTTATGCCGAGAGACGAAGATAACAGAGGCAACAAAGGCATGCAACATGCAATAATTACAGAACAATTGAGTTACATTACTGAAATATGGAAATACTATGACAAGAAAGAGCCCAGAGCGTCACGTCAAACATCGATAACTTGTTCACACTAGCACTATGTTATTTCACTTGCGCATCAACTACCCACATGCTCGGGGAAAATTAAAAGAGGAGCCAAATGACCTGCAAATGCTTATGTCTTTAGGATATGAAAACCGGTTGCAAACCACGCGGCTATAGCGAGAAAACTTCACATCAGTAGCACCCGAGGTCAGAATCTAACCCAGGTTCCTGGCGATACTATGTAGCAGCTCTACCAGCTGCGTCACTGTACCACCATATTGTTAATGACGAGATGAAACAAAGTGGGAAAATGTCTCAATATTCTGCTGCCATAACCGACCGCAACTGCTGCGGTGATCAGCTCTGCCCCGAGGATAACTAGAGCAGACTTCGTTAATTAAAGACAAATTCACAAAACTGTGAAACAATAACGTAGGTGTGGATTAGAGTGAGCATTGTGCTCACTGTCCAGCAATATGTCGAAATAACTAGAATGCATACATTCATTGGGAATACACCGTTTCTTCCAGCGTCGGCCATCTATTGCAATGCCAAGATCAACCAAAACCTAACAAAGTAACCTGAGGATCAGCACCTCAGCACAGCCTCAAAACAGTATCGGACTGACCAGGTTATTTGGAACCCCGGAATGTGCATCAAATATTCATCCTAATTTTGCAGCATGAGAATCGGAGCAAAGACATGGCGGCGCAGCTCGACGTTTCCACCTCCAGCGCTTCGCGTTTCTTTACGGCTTCTGGTGTTGTCTGTGTGGAGTCTGTTTGATCTCAGTGTGTCGTGGCAGATTCCTCCTTGTGCTCCGTTTCCTGCCACTTTTAGTATTAATTCCCTGCATGTACTTGTGTATAGATGACGGCAATATGGTAAGAATGTAATAAAACCAGTGCAAGATTTGTACTAAAGCGAAAATGAGCGACAATACGGAATCGTAAGCTGTCGAGCCCATTTCCAAGGGCAAGCGTCCACATATCTGTGCCTATTCAGTCTCCTGTAAACTATTCTGTAATCCTGTAAACAATCACAATATCAAACTGCGCGTGATTGCAAAACATACACATGTCAATAACACAATAAAACAATAAACAATGACCAATTTTACGGAATTGCTACACGACCAATTTACCCAGACAAATGCACAGCCTGGTAAAAAAAAGAAGTCGCACGTGTAAATGTGCATTCGCAGTGCACAGTTCCACATGGCAGAGTGCACGAAGCGGTACACGGCCGCGCGGCTGTTAGAACTTATGCCTCACTGGACCAACGACATGCATTCGATACTGACATGCGGCGCTGTCTGTGCGAAGATTGCACGTTATCCCTGCAATCAGTGCATTTTTCTCCGGTGATACCCCATGCAAACGACTGACTACAACAATCACTATAATCACTACAACAATTGCCCATCTAACAATATCCTGCTGGATTGCTGAGTGGCAGAGGCCTCGATGAATGCCTAGATATCTGTAATAATTCCCATTTACCGAAGGCGGCCGACCATTAGCGGGTGTTTATGCCAATGCTGCCCCAATCTGTGGTGAAGTTGAGGAATGGATGGGAGGATAAATGACAAGAAAATACCATGCAATTGGTTTGCTCTGTAAGTCGAAATGTTTTCATTCCTTGAATAGGGAATACAGAATAACTTGTCGGTACACTGTCGGCAGATAAGACGCCTTTAAACTACAATGTGGCGCAGGTAGCGGACACAGCATATAGAAATGTACTCGGCATGTCTGTAGAACATAAAACATCAACAAGTGCAGAGCAAGGAGATGATCTTGAGCAAACCACGGGATTATAGTCTCAGGAAAAACTTGCTAAAGCCAGTCTATACCGGCCATCGGGACATCAACAGGATCCTGCAATCTTGTAGAATATACAGATAAGAGGAAGACAATTCACCATAAAAGGAAAGGCAATGCAGAAACGACAACAATGAACGCGGAATTCAGAACTGGATCTGTGAACCATTTAAATGATTTAGCCGAGGGTGAGCCTCATTAATGCCAAAAAATGTTTTTTTGGAGGTTAAGATTAACCATGTGATGCCTTTCGACAGCAGATCGTCACTAATATCAATAATCGCCGTTAGTGATTCGAGTGGCCGAGTAGTCAATTTCTGATCCCGCTCCTTGTATCGACATTGTGTGTAAAATACCATCCACGATTATGCACAAATGTTCTTCTTTAATTTAAAAAAAATATTGGGTTTTTATCCCAAGAAAACAAAAATAAAACATTAAAAAAAACAGAGCAAAAAAAAGTGAGAAACATAGCAATGATATTGATACATAGGGATCAGGATTACATTAATAACAGGTATTACGTACTATGAGACCAATGTCAATATACACATTAAGTGTAGACCTCCCGCTCTCTATGTAAATATAGTTAAATCTTTAAACGAAAACTTATAAATGTAGAAAAACACACAAAAATAAAAATACAAAAAGAAAGAGAAAAAGGAAAAAGCCAAACCCTCCTATACTAAAAAAAATAAAATTAAACAAATTAATAATAATAAAATTATTTAGTCTAAAACTAAAAATAAAATATATAAATAAAAACTAAACGTAGCAAAACAAAATCTGAACTAAAAGTTTCAACAATTTAAGTCTGTATGACGTCAAGTCCGTTCCACCATATAGAGGTAAAATAGTTTTTATAGCGGTTAAAGAGGGAGCAATTTATATTGTATGAAAGTGTTCAATAAACTTTCCCCAGGTCTTATCAAATTTAACCAAGGGTTCAACAATGTCACTCCTATATTTTTCTAAATTTAAACATGATATGGTTTCAGACGACCACTGGATGTGATCGGAGAGTTGTAGTCTTTCCATTTAAATAATATAGATTTTCTGGCGAATAATGTGGTGAAAGCAATCAACCGATGGGCGGAGCGGGACAAATTAATAGTATCTAACATTGGTAGCCCAAAAATTGCAGTGATAGGATGAGGTTGTAAATCAAATCCTAAGACTACAGTAATAGTATCAACAATGTCTTTCCAATATTTTTCCAAATGTGGGCAGGGCGAAAACATATGGGTCAGAGAGGCCACTTCAGAGTTGCATCTGACACAGGTAGGGCTTATATGACCATAAAACGAGGCAATTTATCTTTTGACATATGAGATCTGTGAACAACCTTGAATTGTATCAAAGCGTGTCTTGCACACATTGAAGAGGTATTGACTAATTGAAGAATCCTCTCCCATGTCTCTATAAATAAAGAAGTTTGGAGTTCTCTTTCCCAGTCATTCTTAACTTTATCAAATATACCTATTTCTAATTCCAAATTCAACTCATAAATAGTCATTATTAATCTTTTCTGATACGGGTTCAGCTGTAATTTGTTTTCCAAAATTTAGGTTTGATGTTGTATCGGAAAAACGGGTAGAGTATCCTTCAAAAAGTGTCTAATTTGAAAATATCTAATAAAGTGTGAATTAGGTAAGTTATATTTATTGGAAAGTTGTTCGAAAGACATAAAATAACCCTGCAAAAACAAATCACGAAAAGCTATTAAAACTTTCCTCTTCCATAACAAAAAGACTTGAACAGTACTAGATGGTTGGAAGAGAAAATTGGATAAAATAGGACTCGATAAGATAAAATCATTTTGTCCAAAATACTTACGAAATTGAAACCTCATTCGGAACGTATGTATGCTCTTTATTCTATGTTTAGTTATGAATTTTTCAATCTTGTAATTGTGAAAGGTAACGAGGCCCCTAGAATAGAGACCAATGATAGCCCTTGTAAGGAATCACGTTCAAGGTTTATCCATCCTGGCCATTGTGTATCTTCCAAATCTTTTGTCCAAAATGTTAAATAACGAACATTGATTGTTGAAATAGTAAAATCTAAGGTTCGGGAATGCCAAATCGTCATTTATTTTTTTCTGTAAATGTTTTTTACTTAGTCTGCAATTTTTATTCTGCCAAAAATATGAAGACATTTGGGAGTCTATAATGTCAATGAAAGATATGGCAATAAAAATTGGCATCGTCTGAAATAAATACAGACATTTAGGTAAAATGAATATTTTAATAACATTGATTCGGCCAATTAGGGATAAGGACATTGGAGACCATTTAGTAAACCGATGTTTAAAATGGTCAATTAAAGGCATAACATTGTCTTTATATAAATCCTTGTGTTTCTTGGTGATCTTAATACCTAAATAAGTAAAACTTTAGGTAGTCAATCTAAATGGAAACTGGCCATAATTCAAAACAAGATTATTTAATGGAAGAAGCTCACTCTTACTACGATTAAGTTTATAACCAAAAAAAACTACTAAATTGATTAAGTAATGCTACTATTGCCGGAATAGTTTTCTCAGGGTTAGAAATAAATAATAACAGGTCATCTGCGTAAATCCATAGCTTATGTGTCTTATTGCTGCGGACAATACCAACAATATTTGGGGATTCCCTAATAGCGATGGCTAAAGGTTCCAAACCAATATCAAATAGTAAAGGACTTAACGGAGAGCCTCGAATGAGCCTGAAAAAAGGGGATCTCTGAGTATTAGTAAATACAGAAGCCTGAGGTATATGATATATCAGTTTGAACCAAGAAATACATTTTGGACCAATCTTAAATTTTTCAAGTGTATTGAATAAATAATCCCATGCTACTCTATCAAACGCTTTCTCGGCATCGAGTGAGATGACACATTCTGGGGTTGTATTAGACGCGGTATATACAATATTCATTAAACGCCTAACGTTAAAGTATGAGTACCGATTTTTAATAAAACTGCCCTGATCTTCAGATATAACTTGCGGTAAAATCTTTTCCAATCACATAGCTAATATTTTGGAAAGAATTTTGAAATCTACATTTAACATTGATATAGCACTATATGATAACACTTCAGTAGGGTCTTTATCTTTTTTTAAGAATTAAAGAAATAGACGCTTCATAAAAGAATGTAGTAATCTATTCCTTAAAAGGGCTTCATTAAATACATTACGTAGCAATGGAGACAATAAATTTGAAAAATACTTTAAAATTCTACTGTAAACCCATCTAAATCTGGAGCTTTACCAGAATTCATTGAAAAGATTGCTTTCTGTATTTATTCTTCCGTGATGGGTTCATCTAACAACAGAGACTCGTTATATGGTAAATTTGGTAAGTTCCGTTTCTTTAAAAACTCATGCATTATTTTGGAATCGGTAGGAAAATCTGATTGATATAGGGAGGTATAAAATTCTTGAAAGCATTTAATCATCGCGTCATGGTGCAGAGTTACTGTACCATCCCGTTTTTTCACTTTAGTAATCTGCCTCTTGGCCGACCGCTTTCAATTGATTAGCGAGTAATTTACCAGATTTTTCGCCATGTATATAAAATTGATTTTTGATTTTAAGTAACTGGTTCACAATCGGTGATACTAATAACAAATCATCTCAATTGAAGTTCAACTCTATTCTTGTAGAGCTCTAAACTAGGAGCTTTTGAAAATATTTTATCAATTTCTTTAATCTCGTCAGCCAATGTACCTATTTCTTCTTGATATTGTTTTTTTTTAATCCCGCGGAGTATGAAATCATTTGTCCACGAATTTATGCATTAAAGCATCCCAGACTACACCATTGGATGTTTGTTCAGTAGAGTTTGTCAAAAAGTAAAAAGCAATCTGATCGTTCATAAAATTAATAAAATTTAAGTCTTGAAGCAAAGTAGCGTTAAATCGCCATTGTTTAGCACTAAACTTGGAATCAGGTATATTGATTGATAGTTTCAAAGGTGCGTGATCAGAAATAGCGATTGCATCATACTCACATGCAGTGACCGATGGAAGTAACCGATAATTTAGTATAAAATAATAAATCCTAGAATAACTGTGATATACATGAGAGAAAAAATAAAATTCTTTGTCATTTGGGTGTAAAAATCTCCAAACTTCTAACATTACAGATTCAAGTAAAAAATAATTAATCAAATTAGCTGAGTTATTTGGAAGCACATGATCAGATGTAGACCTGTCAATCGCGGGGTTCAGACAACAGTTGAAATCTCCACGCATTATTAAAACGTGTCCATTTAAATTAGGAAAGGATGCAATTAACTGTTTAAAGAACTCAGGGTGATCAATATTTGGTGCGTAGACATTCACCATAGCAACGTTTTGCAGGTAAAGAACACCAGTAATCACCAAACATCTGATATATGGATCAAAAATTGTTTCATTGTGAACAAACGGAATTAAGGGGTCAATTAAAAATAGAGACTCCTTTCGCCTTAGCCTGTCAATTTGAATGAAACTGCTGTCCTCTCCAAAACTTAAAAAATCGTAAATTGTCATCTTGAATTACATGAGTTTCATGAGCAAAGATAATCTGAGCATTTAGTCTGTGAATAACTTTTAAAAGCATTTTTCTCTTAATGGGATGGTTCAAACCATTCACATTCCATGTAAAAAAAATTAATAACTTGATCCATATTGCTTGTAAAAATCATGTGGGATATAATGGGTTAATTTCTTGAAGCCTAAAATGTCATGATACTGGAAAAAGAAAAATGTAGGGCGGAACCAGAAGTGACGACATTTCAGACATTTTTGTTGTTCAAACATTGCGCAAATGGAAAACACTAATTAGAGAACCAAGGACCCTCCCCCCTCCCACCCCTGTAAAGCCCCAAACTAACCAGTAGACAGTCATCAAGCTACCTAATCCCTTCCCCGAACCTATCTTCCCTAGTAACAGTGTTCGGCATTGAGATAATCATGTTTAACCACTCCTAGTCAAACACATTCCTTATCTCTTTGAGAGAGACGAAAAAAAATACACACTGACATGAAGTTAACGAGCGAAAGCTACATATTATTATCCCAGGTCAAGATATGAAAAACACGAAATGCGTTCTCTTAGTTTGTCTAATGACGGGGGAACACGAAATTAGCCAAGAAATTCTTAAAAGAATATATATATATAAGAAAAACAGCTCGTCCATTTCTTAAACATTACCAAACTAAATATTGTCAAAAATAGGAACAGTAAATCTCAAGTTATAACTTAATCAGCTATCGATTGGCCCCCTTCCTCCTCGTACCTCTCCAGAAAGCTAGCGGCGTCTTGAGGATTGTTAAAAAATCGAAATTACCGTTCAAAAGTCGTATACGCATTCTAGCTGGGTATAATAAAACTGGCCGTAGCTTTTTCTTATACAAATTAGACATTACATTATAAAAGGACTTTCTTATCTCCAAAAGCTCGTAACTATAATCAGGGACACACCGAAACTTGCCTCCTTCATATTCAACCACACCCAACGTTTTTGCTTCCTGGAGAATATTCTCCTTCATTTGCCAAAAATGAAACCGAATAATCAAATTTGTCGGTTTATTACCGGATTTCTTCCCATTCCTGTGAGCGATATCCAAAAACGGAAGTGTTAATTGTGCTCAATGTTAAAAGTTTTCTTTGTCATTTTAGAAGCATATTTTTCTAACGTTGTCTCCTTCTTGACCTTGCGGCAAACCAACAATTCGTAAATTCAAACGACGGCTTCAATTTTCTAGGTCCATATGTTTAGTCTTCTATTGCTGAAGTGCTCGAGTGTTTTCGTTCATTCTCCGTTCCAGTTTTGCAATCTTCAAATCCCTCTCCCGTCCCAGGGTTCGCAAGATATCAATTTCATCCATTGGTTCACGAAGTTCCTCTTGTAACAAAGACAGTCTTCCTTTGACCTCCTTCAATTTTGTCGAAACTCCTTTCACCATTTCTTCCAAACTGCCAAATCTTGTTTTCACTTCATTTTTCAGCTCATCTTTCAATTCATCGTTCTTTTCCTATATTGCTTCTATGATACTGAAATCAGAAGCTGCAGCTGTGGTTGTGGCTTTCCCCTGTTCCCGACTTGGGGAGCCTCCCTTTCTTCTTGTCTCCATCCTTTTCACGATTAAGGTGTGTAAAAGTGTTATCAACACCTTATGGAAAGTTAGACCGTGTGTTGAAATCATATAGTCACGAGTAACATTGAAAGAGTGGTGAGTGGAAGTTAGAAGTTGAGGGAGCAAACGAATTTGCAACCTTTACAGCATGCTGTCACTAGGAGAATCTTGCACACATGTCGACATGGAAAATCTTACATATTGAAAGGTAGCCATTGATTTTCTATGAAACTCATTCTTTTAGAAATGTCATTTAATGCTGTGTCACGCGTTGCCGTTTTAATATCAGAATAATATAACTAGTGTCACCAAATACATCATAACATAATGGTATTAATTACTACATTAAATGATAGCGCGTTGCGAATTGGTGATGGTCATGTGAGATATGCAATGTGCTCACAATCACTACTCAAAGACTAAATCGTGGAAGCAAGAGATTCTTTATTTTCGAGTCTGCAGAGCCGGGTGCCTCTCCAAGTTGAGACACACCGAAGTCAGAAGGGTAAACCCCCTTTATACACCCAATTACAAACCTCAATCCTTTTCTCAATCAGACACTTTACGGTCCCCCCCAGTAACCCACATCATACATCGCAATACACCCTGAGTTCACTCACCATCCAAGTGAACTCTCTCAGTTCTCCTAATCTAAGAGCTATAGTAACAAGGGATTCTACTGATAGGGTCCTACCCTATAACAGACACACTCAGGACAACGCAGCTGTGTTAGAAGCCCCTATTGAAATCCCTCTTTAAAGCCCCTTACAATAGTGGGATTAATCACTTTAAATCCCTCACAATCCTCATGGCTACGCATCTATTTGAATTAAAAACCTCAATTTCAAGCTCCTTCAGTTCAAATTGTAATCATTGTCCTAAGATCCTGGATGGGGCATAGGACTACAAGCCTGCATCTGACATACTCCCTTGTAATAAGTTTAAAACTAGGGATTTATAAGTTCTATAGAAACACGACGATTCCCACCAGTTCTCCACCATCCTCCATTCCCACCATCGGGTCCCATAATCGAATTCCAGTTGTTGCTTCTGATTATGACCCTGAATTTTTCCCTAGTTTACTGCCAGGAGGTAATCTAAGGGCCAACCGGTTCTGGAACTCTCTCAGTTTCTCCAGTGCCCCCGCATTTGGGTTGGTAAATACCTCCAGTACCAAAGATCCGATTATGTAACCGGGTGTTTTCCGTATCCCCAGGATCCCTATAGTGCGGCTGTCCAAGGGATGATTCTTGGCCCATCTATCACTCCATTCTACTGATAGGGATCTATGACCCAGTCCAATAAAGCCAGTCCCCCTTCTAACCACCGAGTATGCCTTGTGTCCGCATATCCATAACAGTCCTTCAGGGGCCTATCTAGAGTAACCTTGTTCCTCTGGCACAGCGGGATTTCTTGATAAGTTGTTCCGGGCAGATTCCATAGCCCCCCGGTCAATTCCTCCATCGTCTTCATCCAGATAGTGCAGTTTCTCTCTCCCGTCTTTCTTAGTAGGATCCCATTTAGGCTCCACTGGCCACCACACTCGGGACTGATTTGGCCACTGGGTGACGATGCGCTGGCAGGGGCTGCTGCCTACTAGGACGGCATCCTTTGCCCAGGGCCTAGCGATAACACGTCAGTCCCCAACCGGAGCGTCAGTCAGACCCATGCCTGGGGGTCTCGGTGTTGTCCAACGTCAGATCCACTCCATGAGGTCCCATACTTCAACAAATGGATCCTCTCCAACTGCCAACGTGAGCTCACACAGTGGTCCGCCACAGACCCAACAGTTTAGTTCACATTCAGGATTCCAGCTATCCGGAGGGCCAAGTCCACAAACAGGTTTTTTTTCCTCCTTCAGGGATCTCAATCTGCTTCTTTATTTCTTCGTACAGTGTCTGGTGCAATTGAGGCTGAGTAGGTGGGGGAGGGGAAGGCTTGGTAACCACTACTTTCGTTAACCTTGTTATTACTTCCTCCTTCATTTTGTCTAATGTCGATCTTAAGGCATGGAAAGGGAGACCTAACTGTCCTGTCCTAGTCGTACAAACCCATCTCTCCCCCTTTGGGCAGGTAACGTACCCAAACCTCCCTACATATCCTCTATGCTCTACCCTATAATACTTCTTTCCCCCGTCCTCACAAATAGTTCTAGTCCTCAGGTTATAGCAATCATCGCTCACATGGGAATGATAGGTAAATGATCTGGTTGTCCGCACTCCGTATCTGATAGGATGGTAACATTTATCACAGTTATTAATACTTTTTACCATAATTACATGCAGAGCAAACAATACCACAAATGCCCCTTACATACTGCTAGTTATACATTTATTATTATTTTTAAAGTTAATGTTAGGGGCTTATTTCCTGGCTTCACTATCCACTGTTCCTCTTGATCAGGAGCGGGTGGATCAACGGGTCCTTTAACCCGGATTGCGTGGATCCACCCTTTTCCTTTTGTTCGTACTGCTGTCTCGGGTGTCAGTAATACCAGGTATGGGCCGGTCCACCTGGGCTGGAGTTGCTCCTCCTTCCAATTCTTGATCAGTATCCAGTCGTCCGCCTTTACAGCATGTATTGGAAAGTCGAGTGGTGGGCTTTGAGCCAATAGTCCTTTAGATTTTAAATCTGTAAGGGAACGATATACTGCCAGTAAATAGTTCCTTAAGAATACATCACTGACCTCTATGGTGGGAATTCCTTCTATCTTTCCCAAATAAGGTAACCCAAAAATCATTTCATAGGGGGACACTGCTAACTTTGCATGGGGTCTCCGTTGCTTTTCTCAAAGCCTTTCTGTTTCCCTACTGCTCCAAACATGTGCCAGACTCCATGTACATATGCTGCTCTTAAAGCCTTAATTTCTGCCAATTGAACTTAGCAAGATTGCAGGCAAGCTTCCAATTTGATTACCTTAAAATCTAATTCATCCTGATGCATTACTTCAAACCCTGCATACTTACTATTATGATCCCTTTAACAAGAAGCATCCACAAGCAAAACCTTTTTGTCCTTCATTCAAAGGCTCTGACTGTAAAACATTTCTCAGACTTGTGTGTCCTTCTTCCTTCATTATTTTTCATAATGGCATCACAATTTCTACATACCCAATCTAGTCTGAACTATATCCTGTCATTCCCAAGATCATCATCATCTGTTCTACTGTCTGAGGTTTGGGAACTTGAATCATCGCTTCAATTTGATCCAGCGCTATAGCTTTTACTTCTTTAGATATTACTCGTACAAAATATTCTACCTGCTGCTGACAAAACAACAACTTCTTCCTTGATACATTATGATCTCCTGTGCCATCTTTTCCAAGATAATTACAATGTCTCTCACATTGCTTCTCACTTGTGGAACAAACCAACAAATCATCCACATACCATATCAACACCTTCCAAATCTGGCTACAACATCTGATTAAAAACACGGCGCTAGTATTTAAAACTCTGCCGCATCCTAGCCTAGGTGTATTTAATACCTCTTCTTAAGGTTCTTACCATAGCTTTGTTCACCATTATCTTAATATTATTATTATTATTATTATTATTATTATTGTTATTTCCTAATTATCGTACCTGTTCACATCCCCAACACACCTTATCCATTACCTATCTCCTTACTAGCCTTCCTTGACCTCTTCCTTGAGATCCCTCCCTCCCTTGGGGACCCCAGTCCTGTCGGGGCTTATATCCAGATTTATTTCACACCCGATAGGGCATTTGAGGAAACACTCTCGCAAATACATTTATTATTGGCATGGAATTTTTAGTCCCCTGTTTGGCTCTGTCATAGGACTCACTGTGTGTCGGTGCATCACTTATTTCAGACTTTTCCACCAGGTCTGTTGTTACTGACAACATTGTCTTTCCTTTTTCACGCTCTTTCTTTTTGAGCTCTACAAGTTACATTTGCATCATTTTTCTCTGCACCTCTTCCTGCTGGTCTGCAGGTCTTTTCCCTATCTTTGCGATATTTCTCAACCTCATTAACCAAATGATCATTGAATCAGGGGTGAGCAATAGATTACAATCCCACCACCTCCTCAAAATTAGACTTGACTTTAGGAGGAATGACATCCACCACAGTGGTTCAAAATATAGTGTTCGTTAACTGGTTGTCTTCTATTTTTGTTCAGTTTCCAGTCCACCTTTTCAGCTTGTTCTCCAGATAGGCTGCTGGATATTTGTCTGAGGGCCTGCCACACCCTCTGCCTGACTGTGTCAAACAGCATGCCATTGTTTATTGCATTGTTCACAGCATTTTTATACCAGCCATCTTCAGGAGTTCTGTCAGTTTAGTGGTTCTTATCACTTTCACCAACAGTGCCTTCAAATCTCCCATAGCCAATAACCGTCCTCCAAAGACATAATCCATTTCCTGCCCCATCAGGAATATTGGGTAAGGTATTCCTTAGCCCTCTCAGTTTATGGGTGCCCCAAAGGATAATCTATGTCTGGCCTGCTCTTATCTTTTTAAAGCAGTCTCATCAATTTATCCCTCTGCTTCCCACTTTAATCCTTTCTGATCTGCCTTCTTTCTCATTCTAAACTCAATTTCATACTTCTTAGATAGTTTATCCTCCTTTGCAAATTTATTCACCTTCCTTTTAAAATCTTCCACTGACTTATCGATTCTCATATTTTACCACCACCCCTACCTCGGGGGCAGTCATCACTTTCCCCCCTACCCCCGAGATTCTGACTTGTTTTTCACCTAATCCAATTTCTTCTGGTACCTTAATTCCACTTGATCTCTCCGCTCCCGAATTACCATAAATACCATATCCTGTCCCTGGGGTCCTAATTTCAAGTTTACCAGAGGTTCCCGTCTGTATCTCATACACCACAGGGAGCAAGACCTCCGACTTCCCTGTTCTTCCTCCACAAGTGTGTACGACTGCACCTCCCGTCGTAGCCTGGGACATTCCCTCTTGAAATGACCCTCCTCGTTGCAATAGTAACGCCGGGATGGCCCCGTGTACCACCCTCCTGATCATTGTTCCTTGTTTTCCCGGGGACACCAACTTCGGTCCCTCCATTCACCTCTTCCTCGTCCTCTGTCTCAACCTCTTCCCCTTCCCGGTCTCCATGAGCACCCGGCCTTCTATCAACGTCATCTCCCTTCTTCTTTACCCCTTGCCTGCAACATCATTTTTGCCTTTCCCTTCTGTTTTTCCCCATACCGTCATACACATACTTTCTGAGCCTCTGTTAACAATTGATTTAATGGTTTGTCATTCCAATCCCCCAATTTTTCCAGTTTCTTTCTAATATCTGACATGACTTGGTTACGAAATTAACCTTTACTGACTGCTGACCTGCGTCTGCTGCTATCCCCGGAGCCTGCAACCCTTTTTCCCAGATCTTTATTCCTGCTTGTCTGACCATCTGTCTTTCTTCTGAAGTAAATGAACTTCCCATTATTGACATCATTGTCTGCCAACTACTTTTTTTTCCCCTTGTCCCCATTAATTTATTACCGTTCTCTAACCAGAATGTTTATCTAAACAAACCATAAAAGCTGCTTGTTGTTCAGCAATTAACTTATTTCTAATTTTGTTCAAACCATTTCCCTATAATTCCCAAATTCCAATTCCTAGTTTAAATACATACGACTAACAATTTTCCAAATTAACTTTACTGAATAGAAATCAACAAAGCCAAGCGACCTACATTTTCCAACATTCCTCTTTAAAGTTGCGATGGTACAACCTTACAGCTGTTTGTAACCTCCCCATTGCTTACAATTTCTTAAAGGAAGACACACACACCTACCCTTACAGCATGTGGCCTACAGCAAACAAACCTATCACATATACAAACTTCCTCATTCATACAAAACCTGTTTTTACACACACATCACATTAGTTCCATTCTTACTTCAATGTGATTGTGTGAATTAACTCAATATTTCTTTCATAGAAACATAGCAACATAGAAATTAGGTGCAGGAGCAGACCATTGGGCCCTTGGAACCTGCACCGCCATTCATATGATCATGGCTGATCATCCAACTCAGTATCCTCTACCTGCCTTCTCTCCATACCCCCTGATCCCTACAGCCACAAGGGCCACATCGAACTCCCTCTTAAATATGGCCAACGAACTGGCCTCAACTACTTTCTGTGGCAGAGTATTCCACAAATTCACCACTGTGTGAATATTTCCTCATCTCTGTCCTAAAATACTTCCCCCTTATCCTTAAACTGTGACCCCCTTGTTCTGGATTTCCACAACATCGGGAACAATATTCCTGCATTTAGCCTGTCCAGTCCCTTAAGAATTTTGTACGTCTCTATGAGATCACCCCCCAATCTTCTAAATTCCAGCGAGGACAAGCCGAGTCTATCCAGTCTTTCTTCATATGGAAGTCGTGCCATCCCAGGAATCAGTCTGGTGAACTCCCTCTATGGCAAGAATGTCTTTCCTCGGATTAGGAGACCAAAACTGTACGCAATACTCCAGGTGTGGCCTCACCAAACCCTGTACAACTGCAGTAGAACCTCCCTGCTCTTGTACTCAAATCCTTTTGCTATGAATGTCAACATACCATTCGCTTTCTTCACAGCCTGCTGCACCTGCATGCCTACTTTCAATGACTGGTATACCATGACACCCAGGTCTTTCATGTGCTTCTCCTTTCTTTTAACCCCGGGACTTCCATCTCCCCAAGATTGCCACATTCGCGCCAATGGACTATTAGGCAGAATGTGCGGCTCTTCACCAATGTGAGCCAGTCCTGTTCCCCCCCCGGACTCTTACTTTTCCCGTTCCGGTTATCTTTATCTTATCGGACTATTCCCGTCCGACAGACCCCGGTCGCCTAAGCAATACTTAATAGTTAGTTTTCTTACCTGGGTCGTGTGCACAAGAATCGGTCGACCGTCCCTTGTTTATTTATCTGACACTCCCTCTTGCTTCCTGAGTCTTTTGCCCGAATTTCACTCGCTCAAACGCTGATGGCAAGCAAGGAGATCATAGACTGCTGAAATCAGCAGGGTGCACCTCCCCTTCCTTCTTTGCCTCCACCGAGCAGCCGGAGTGGCGATCGCGCACGAGCCCCCAGTTTGTGACATATGCAATGTGCTCACAATCACTACTCAAAGACTAAATCGTGGCAGCAAGAGATTCTTTATTTTCGAGTCTGCAGAGGCGAGTGCCTCTCCAAGTTAAGACACACCGAAGTCAGAAGGGTAAACCCCCTTTATACACACAATTCTACATCCAACCTCCCCTCCGTTGACCCGCTCCAATCAGACACTGAGGTGGACAACCTGTAGGTACGTCCCACCAGTACCTCCCACATCATATATCGCATGTCCATGGTAATGAGCAGTTTCTTGACCAGGGGTGTGTTGTAATATTCATTTATTTTATTAAGCATGCTCAGTTGCTCATAACCTACCCTAGTTTTACTCACCTCCAAGTGAACTCTCTCAGTTTTCCAATATCAGCACGAAAGCTAAGCTATAGTGACAATGGTCCCATCTATCACTCCATTCTACTGATAGAGATCTATCTACATCACTCCCTTCTACCGCTATACAATGCTATCACTTCTTACTCAAGGATGGGTCTGGTAACTTTTATACACAGCTTTGTCAGAACCGTATCCCTGGCCCCTATCGGTTTGAATGCTCTTTAAAGTCCCTTACAATAGTGGGGTTTAATCACTTTATCCCTCACAGTCAGGAACCAGAGCGTCACAGCATTCACATTGCTGACAAACTAGCATGGATCTCCATAACCAAATGTCCGAGAAACCAACCTGCGTTCAGTGGGAAATGTTTCTGATAACAATTATGTGGAAACGTGATAAGAAAAGTTAGTCTTTTTAGGTTAATAAATTCATATCTCCTGGAGATCGGATGCAGATTCCACAGGCTGTTATTCTGTTGAATCTGGGTGACGGTGCGATAGGCCGTTGATCAAACAGTTAAGCAGCGTGAGAGACAATGTCATTAAACATATTACATGTGTGTGCAGGACTTGCACTGGCCATGCTGGGAGAAACAGATAACCCCTACCAGAGTCTACAGCTATTTTGATGTTATTTAATGTAAGGGTAGAGCATTTAAGGTCGATTTGAAATATTTTTCTGCACTCAGGGGTTGAGGATTTTTTGGCAGTCTGCAACCTGATGGCTATTGATAGAGTCCGCGAGGCGAGAACAGGAGAGTACTTTTTGAGTTGGAAGATCGGGGACTGAAGAAAGCGTGCCTCTCGTTCCCTGTTACATTGATTGCTGTTAGCACCCCATGCAGTGTGGGGCGATCACAGTTCCATGGCCACAAATATACTCATCCAAAATTCCTGGTGAATATTATCCAAGCTATCATCTGCTCTTCTGCTGCGATGTCACTGAACGTGCGGCGGCATCCAACAAGGGTTACTCTTTATCCTGCATCACCAGGCTTAAATGAGCTTCCCTGGTTGCACGATGTTTGAGTCTTTTTTTTCTGTCCAGAGCACATATAGTGTGTTTACAAGTACAGCCACACAATATCTAAATAATGTTTCCATATTATACATTTCCATCCCCTAATGAAAACTGTTTGACCTTATCTGGGATCCGACCTCTTCCTTTTAATAGACACGAAATGCTGGACTAACTCAACTCAGCAAGCAATTATAGCGATAAAGGATAGGTGACGTTTCGGGTCGTGACCTTTCTGCAGAGCGATTTCAGAGGGGAGTGGTGGGAGTGGGGAATGCAGGCAATATAAAATACAGGATACATCTGACCCGGGAACAGATAACCGAAGGCGGCGAGCTTCCCTGACAGGCCGATTGTTCGATTAAAGCGGTATTATCCCAAGAGCGATAATTCGTTGCCAACTGTCGGACAGTTCAACCGGCTTTTAGTGGAGTAAGGGGGGGAGGGATGGAAAGATGGAGGGGGGTTGGGAGGAGAGATGGAGGGTAGGTGATAGGGCATGTGTAGTAATTGACAATAAGCTGGAGAAAAGTCAAACATAGCATGGAAACCTCACGGTGGGCTTGCAAACAGGACCAGCACGTGTGCGATCTAAACCATCTAAGTTTTTCGTCACCCGGGAAAGAGTCGGTGGTATAACTGCTGACGGAGATTGAAACAGCATTCCCGGTGATGAAACGAGGGACTTTGGCACAGGCGGAGGAGAAGTCGCCATTGGCAGCTAAGTCGTTTCTGAAATAGGTTGTTGTGTTGGCACAGGCGGACCGATGCCGCTGGGCGTGGACTGAAGTACACTTCTCCGGATAATACTGATGTGGAGCCGGGTAATTCACATGCAGGATATGTTGTATTTTACGTCTGGAGGTGCCGCCATCAGCACTGACCAAATATGAGCGTGGCTCAGAGGCAGTTCCAGAAATTACACCTATACGGTCATGACCCTTGTCAGTTTGAAAAAGAACCATTTGCCGCTTGCTTAATGGTGGCAGCGGCCTGGTTGATTTCTCATACCACTGTTTTTGAATGTCACGCTTTTGTTGCAGCCTTCCGATGGTGTGACCACCTGTGAAATCAATACCTGATCTGTCACAGGCACTTTGGCTCGGGTCTGACTTGATAATAAACGTTGAGCAAGTGAACCCAAGATGGGGTCGCGGTAGATGTTGCGTAGGTTGAGCAGGTCCAGGTACACTCGGAATTAGTTCTGTGGAATCGTTCTATTAGCGGTTCGGCACTCTTGACAGCTATTTCAGCCAGTCCATTCGACTGTGGATATTCAGGGCTGCTGGTGCTGTGGCGACAACCCAGCGTGCAGCAAATTCTTTGAAGTGCAGGCTGGTAAAGTGACTGCCGTTTCAGATAACAGTATGCAAGGAGCTCCGTGGTCTGCAAAATAGCGATTGAGTTTTAGAACTAACCCGTGAGAAATTGGGCTGCTAAAAAAATCGATGTCATAGTAGCCGGAATACGAGTGGACAAGTACCAGGTACTGCTTGCATTGCCACTCAATGATGGCAGTTGCCACTATAGACCACAGGAGGACAGCAGCCGGGTGTGAGAGAAGTGGTTACTTTTGTTGATGAGTTGCCAAGCTGTTACACACTGCACAGGATGCCACATTCTCCAGAATGCATTCAGCATACCAGGCCAGTAAAACAAGTTTTTTGCTCGGAGGACAGTTGCTTCATCGCCGCGGTAGCAGAGGATGGTTTCGATCCATCGACCTCTGGGTTATGATCTCCAAATGGAGGTGTGGGTTCGTATCCCATTGCTGACACAGTGTTGGAAGGATTTAACTGACCGGATTAGGATCCAAAGTATTTATATTAGCAATACAGCATATGCAGCTCCATCTTGACACACTACTCAAGACTGGGGAAGAGAGGGAGAAAGGGCACTCTATTAAACCAGTGGGCAGAACCATAGTATGATTCAATACATGGCATTCATCTACACACTGTATCTCAGTACATGTTACAATACAGTATAGTTGAATTTTTGAATACATGAATACAATCAAGCGAAACACAAATTCAACAGTGAGAGCAAAGAGAAAATGCGTGGGAAGCCGGACTTATTGTGTGCCATGACCAGTCTCTTGAGCAAAGTCTCTAAGTACTTCATGATGGTAGATAACTGATGGACATGACGATAGTCATTAAAGCAGCAAAGGATTTGAGTATAGGAGCAGGGAGGTTCTACTGCAGTTGTACGGGGTCTTGGTGAGACCACATCTGGAGTATTGCGTAGAGTTTTGATCTCCTAATCTGAGGAAAGACATTCTTGCCATAGAGAGAGAGAGTACAGAAAAGGTTCATCAAACTGATTCCTAGGGTGTCAGGACTTTCATATGAAGAAAGACTGGATAGACTGGCATGTACTCGCTAGAATTTAGAAGATTGAGGGGGGATCTTATAGCAACTTACAAAATCCTTAAGGGGTTGGACAGGCTACGGTGGCTTGCAAAAGTATTCACACCCCTTGAACTTTTGCACATTTTGTCACGTTATAACCACAAACGTAAATGTATTTTATTTGGATTTTATGTGATAGACCAACACAAAGTGGCGCATAATTGTGAAGTGGAAGGAAAATGATACATGGTTTTCAATTTTTTTTACAAATAAAAAACTGAAAAGTGTGGCGTGGAAAAGTATTCAGCCCCCTTTACTCTGATAACCCTAAATAAAATCCAGTGCAACCAATTGCCTTCAGAAGTGACCTAATTAGTAAATACAGTCCACTTGTGTGTAATCTAATCTCAGTATAAATACAGCTGTTCTGTGAAGGCCTCAGATGTTTGTTAGAGAACATTAGTGAACAAACAATGTTCCTTGGGCATCATGAAGCAGGGCTAGGTTAAAGAAGAGTTAGGTTATAAAAAAATACCCCAAGCTTTGAACATCTCACGGAGCACTGTTCAATCCATCATCCGAAAATGGAAAGAGTATGGCACAACTGCAAACCTACCAGGACATGGCCATCCACCTAAACTGACAGGCCGGGCAAGAAGAGCATTGATCAGAGAAGCAGCCAAGAGGCCCATGGTAACTCTAGAGGAGCTGCAGAGATCCACAGCTCAGGTGGGAGAATCTGTTCACAGGACAACTATTAGTTGTGCACTTCAGAAATCGGGCCTTTATGGAAGAGTGGCAAGAAGAAAGCCATTGTTGAAACAAAGCCATAAGAAGTCCCATTTGCAGTTTGCCACAATCCATGTGGAGGACACAGCAAACGTGGATGAAGGTGCTCTGTTCTGATGAGACCAAAATTAAAGTTTTTGGCCTAAATGCAAAACGCTATGTGTGGCGGAAAACTAACACCACACATCACCCTGAACACACCATCCCCACTATGAAACATGATGGTGGCAGCATCATGATGTGGGAATGCTTTTCTTCAGCAGGGACAGGGTAGCTGGTCAGAGTTGATGGGAAGATGGATGGAGCCAAATACAGGGCAATCTTGGAAGAAAACCTGTTAGAGTCTGCAAAAGACTTGCGACTGGGGCGGAGGTTCACCTTCCAGCAGGACAACGACCCTAAACATACAGCCAGAGCTACAATGGAATAGTTTAGATCAAAGCATATTCATGTGTTACAATGGCCCAGTTAAAGTCCAGACCTAAATCCAATTGAGAATCTCTGGCAAGACTTGAAAATTGCTGTTCACAGACGCTCTCCATCCAATGAGCTTGATCTATTTTGCAAAGAAGAATGGGCAAAAATGTCAGCCTCTTGATGTGCAACGCTGGTAGAGACATACCCCAAAAGACTTGCAGCTGTAATTGCAGCGAAAGGTGGTTCTACAAAGTATTGACTCAGGGGGGCTGAATACTTTTGCACGCCACACTTTTCAGATTTTTATTTGTAATACAATTTGGAAACCATGTATCGTTTTTCTTTCATTTATGCACCACTTTGTGTTGGTCTATCACATAAAATCGCAATAAAATCCATTTACGTTTGCGGCTGTAACGTGACAAAATGTGGAAAAGCTCAAGGGGTATGAATACTTTTGTAAGCCACTGTACATGCAGGAAGATGGTTCCCGGTGTTGTGGAAGTCCAGAAGAAGGGGTCACAGTTTAAGGATAAGGGGGAAGTATTTTAGGACCGAGATGAGAAAAACATTTTTCACACGGAGAGTGGTGAATCTCTGGAATTCTTTGCCACAGAAAGTAGTTCAAGCCAGTTCATTGCCTACATTTAAGAGAGAGTTAGATGTGGCTGTTGTGGATAAGGGGACCAGGGGGTATGGAGAGAAGGCAGGTACAGGATACCGAGTTGGATGATCAGCCATGATCATATTAAATGGCGGTGGAGGCTGGAAGGGCCGATTGGCCTACTCCTGCACCTATGGCCTACTCCTACACCTATGTTTCTATGTTTCTATATTGCTTTTGCTTGATGCAACGATAATAGTACTATTCTTTAAGCAGGTGGATTGTTTACTACTATTAGAATAGATTAATTAGAGACGAAATATGTCTCTGAATGCTTCTGCCAGTTGATTCATGCAGATCCTAAGGACACGAGTGGGATTCCATCTGCTCAGGTGTCTTCTGCGGATTTAGTCTAATGGAGACCGATATAATATATCACCATAAACCATGAGACGTAGGAACAGTTGTAGGTTATTCAGCCCATCGTTGCAGCTCCCCGATTCGATCATAGCAGATATGTTCGCCTCTTAACCCCATTCTCCGGCCTTTTCCCCTTAATCTCTGTAGATCAATCGCTATTTCTCATTTGATTCCTGTCTGGTTTTGCCATTTAGGGCCGAACCCTAACCCATGTCGGGTTTCCACTATGCTATCCTGTGGAATGTAAGCAATCATCATTTCAGTTTGAGCTGAGCATTTGAGCCTACATTACCTGTCGCTATAAACTATGTATGTATTCTCATTAAAGTATGTATTATGAATTTATAGGACTCAGTGTTAATAATACTTTCCACATGGTGAAATTCGGATCGACATCGACTGCTATTTTACGAGTTTGTCTTGCACTCTCAGAGATGGCTGAACCTTTCGGAAAGCCGGGAACTCTGGTGTTTGTAACCAAAATTGGAGAGCGTTGGCGCCTCTTTGAACGACAGTATAATGTCTTCATTGCTGCATCTCACTGTGATAAGCCGGCTGCGACACGGGCTAACATACTCCTTAACCTCGCAGGAAATGAAACTTACAAATGTGCACACCGCTTTGTGTCTGCAGAAGAAATTACTCATCAACCTGCCGATGGTCGTAAATCCTGCTGAATCGGCGGTCGCCGCGGAAGGTCTGAAAGGAAAGATTGGACAGCTGTGTGACCCTCAAGCCATTCCTGCTCTTTGGGCAGGTGAAATTCTTCTCACGTAACCAGAATGAGGGTGAGACCATTGATTAATTTGTGTGTGCCATTAAAACACTACTGGAAGCTGTAGATTGGGCGAGATTTGAGGTGAATGTAAGAGAGACAAATTAGCGTGTGCTCATGATAACAACAATCTAAGAAGGAAGCTTGTTCGTGACCCTGCCATAAATTTGGAAGAGCTGTCGCTGTCTGCGAAAACTACGAGCTGTCTGTTCTTCACGCCAGAACGTTTACACAAGTATAACATTCCTCTATGGGAATTGATAGCGTTCAGGCTTCGTTTCCTAGAGGACCGAAGCAAGAGATAACAACGCAAGCGCAATTTCACAGACGCCGAAGCAAGAGATAACACTGCAACCACAGTTTGATAAACCGGTGGCACATTTTATTTCTCAATGTAATAACTGTGCTGCCTCACATATCGCGAAAAGGGAGAAATGCCACGCTTTTGGCCACATTTGCTCCTACTGTATGAGGCGCAACCATTTCTGGAGATGTTGCAGGTTTAAACAAGGCAGAGGGAAGACAAAACAATCCGCGAATCTGCTACAGGCCGAGACTTTCTCCGAGGTATCTGATAGCAGCACTGACGATCAGCCTAAAGTGGATGGTGGACAAAAAAGCTGGAGAAACTCAGCGGGTGAGGCAGCATCTATGGAGCGAATGAAAGGGCAACATTTCGGATAGAGATCCTTCTTTAGACTTTAGACTTATCCAGAACAAGGGGTCAAAATTCCAGAAAAAGGGGTCACAGCTTAAGGTAAGGGTGAAGTCTTTTAAGACCGAGATGAGAAAACCATTTTTCACACAGAGAGTGGTGAATCTGTGGAATTCTCTCCCACAGAAGGTAGTTGAGGCCAGTTCATTGGCTGCATTTAAGAGGGAGTTAGATGTGGCCCTTGTGGCTAAAGGGATCAGGGGGTATGGAGAGAAGGCTGGTACAGGATACTGTGTTGGATGTTCAGCCATGGTCATATTGAATGGCGGTGAAGGCTCGATGGGCCGAATGGCCTGCTCCTGCACCTGCTTTCCATGTTTCTATGTGAGGGTGGTGGTGGGGGGGGGGGGGGTGTTGGGGGCGGGAAGAATAAAGGAAGAGGTGGAGACAGTGGGCTGATTGAGAGCTCAGAAGGGAAGAAAAAAGTAGGGACTACATGAAATTAGACACGTCAATGTTCATACCGCTGGGGTGCAAACTGCCCAAGCGAAATATGAGGTGCTGCTCCTCCAATTTACGGTGGTCCTCACTCTGGCCCAGGTCAGAAAGGTCGGAGTCGGAATGGAAGGGGTAGTTGAAGTGCTGAGCCACCGGGATATCAGGTTGATTATTGCGAACCAAGAGGAGGTGTGGGGCGAAGCAATCCCCAAGCATACGCTAGGTCACACCGACCAGAACAGCTGACATCTGGAGCAGCGGATGCAATAGAAGAAGGGTCTCGACCCGAAACGTCGCCTATCTCCTTTGCTCCTTAGATGCTGCTGCACCCGCTGAGTTTCTCCAGCCTTTTGTGTACCCTGCAATAGATAAGGTTGGAGGATGTGCAGCTGAACCTCTGCCGCACCTGAAAAGACTGCTTGGGTCCTTGAATGGAGTCGAGGGGGGAGGTAAAGCGACACGTGTAAGATGTCCTGCGATTGCAAAGGAAAGTGACCGGAGAGGGTGTTCGGGATGTATTGACCAGGGAGTTACGAAGGGTGCGGTGTCTGCGAAAAGCAGACAGGAGGGGAGATGGGAAGATGTGGCAAGTGGCGAGATCACGTTGGAGGTGGCGAAAAGGTCGGAGGATTATTTGTTGTATGTGGCGGCTGGTAGGGTGGAAGGTGAGAACAAGGGGTCTCTGCCCTTGTTACGAGTGGGGAGTGGGGAGTTAGAGCAGAGTCACGGGTTCCCCTCTTTTACTATAGAAGAGTAGCTCTTCTATACCCCGCAACTTTGTTATCACTCGCCACTCCCCTCACTCGTAACAAGGGCAGAGTCCCACTGTCCTCCGACATTTTCGCCACGAGCAACGTGATCCTTCCACTTGCCACATCTTCCCATCTGCCCCCCTCCCCTGTCTGCTTTCCGCAGAGACCGCACCCTCAACTTCAGCGAGCTCTCTGCTCCCCTATGGTAGCTTACTCACAAAGACACTTGCGTGGACGTGTCACGAAGACGAACAACAACATGCTTTTGACACACTCAAACAACAGATGTCGTGCTCCCATACCCTGGTCTATTTCCATGTCAATCAGCCGACCACTGACCTGCGACGCATCCAAGTAAAACCTCGCCGCTGCGTGGCCGGCAGGGTGGCAGGCTTGTTGCCTACGCTTCTAGAACGATGACGGACACGGAGAAGAGGTATGCTCAGATCGAGACCAAATTGCTGGCAGTGGTGTTTGCATGTATACAATTCAACGATTACCTCTTTGGTAAGGCTGCAAACATAGTGACTAACCATCAACCTTTGGTCACCATTTTAAACCACTTAAACCTATACATACTGCTCCAGGAAGGCTGCAAACAATGGTACCCGGAAGGGGCGACGAAGCAAAGAAGTTGAAGCCAAGGTACGGAACGGAAAAGACGCCGAAAATCCAAATAACCGAACGGACAAGACGCCGAAATGCCAAATAAATGAACGGACACAACGTCAAAAAACCAAATAACCGTACGGGTGCGACAAATAAGCGAGCGGACGCAACGCTGAAAAGCCCAACGCAGAAAATCCAATAACGGACATGACGTCTACGGGGACTAGATTCGTCCGAGACCTTGTCAGCGATTGGTCCTGACCCCCGCGCGTATCATTCACTGTTCCGGAAGACGGGAGGTTGGGAGGATGTTCAATTTTCCTTCGCCGTTTTTGGCCTACCAAAGATCATTGAGAGGATTATTTTTGAAAGCGTCGATTAACCACGGTGCTTTTGTTAAGAGGCTGGAATCTTCCTATCTCTCTCTCTGTCTCTCTCTCTCTCGCCCGCTCTCTCTCTCTGTCTCTCTCTCTCGTTCTTTTCTTTCTCTCTCTCTCTCTCTCTCTCTCTTTTTCTCTCTCTCTCTCTCTCCCCCCATCTTATTTAGTTCCGAAATTGAAGATAGATACAAAAATCTGGAGCAAAGCGAAACAGGCAGCATATTTTGATAGAAAGGATGGGTGATGTTTCGGGAAGAGACGCTACATCAGACAAGTACTCCGTCCGACGAGAGTTGAGTTCACACCGGTGTTTGGGCTGTTTGATCTATTGTTTTAGACAATAGACAATAGACAATAGACAATAGGTGCAGGAGTATGCTATTTGGGCCTTCGAGCCAGCACCGCCATTCAATGTGATCATTGCTGATCATCCCCAATCAGTACACCATTTCAGCCTTCTCCCCATATCCCCTGATTCCGCTATTTTTTAAGAGCCCTATCTAGCTCTCTCTTGAAACCATCCAGTGAGCCTGCCTCCACCGCCCTCTGAGGGAGAGAATTCCACAGACTCACCACTCTCTGTGAGAAAAAGTGTTTCCTCGTCTACGTTCTAAATGACTTACTCCTTATTCTTAAACTGTGGCCTCTGGTTCTGGACTTCCCTAACATCGGTAACATGTTTCCTGCCTCTAGTGTGCCCAAGCCCTTAACAATTTTGATTTCATTACACTCTATTTCTGTTTATTTCTTGTACAATTTATGTAGAATTGATTATTTCGTGCGTTGTCCATGTGTGCCTGCGATGCTGCTTCAAGCATGTTTTTCATTGTTCTTGTACCTCAACACACTTGTGCATTGAAAAATAAACTAGACTTGAGAAATAGAGACCATAGAAATAGAGACTGCTTATCAAAGGAAACGGGTATGTCGTGAAGAAAAAAACGCAATGATTAATAAGGATATGAATCCAATGCCTGACGAGGTAGAAAGAGCTTTAATCGTGTTTTTATATGCAATTTGGTAAGCATCTGAATTGGAACAGGTTACGGGAGATACATATACAATGGTAGACTGCTCTTGCCGAACGCATATGGACAGCAGACACTACTTCATCTTTCCCAGCCCAACATCAGTCCAAACCAGTTACATAATTCAATACAACGCCTCCACGGGATATATATTCCACAGGTATAAAAAGAGTTTTCTGAATAGACACAACATTCTGGAATAACTCAGCGGGGCAGACAGCGACTGTCGAGGAGGAATGGTTGACATTTCGCGTCATACCCTTCTTCAGACTGAACTGAACTCTCGTCGGTGAGAGTACTTGTGATTGTCAGAGGAAGAGTCTCTAGCCGAAACGTCACCCATTCCTTCTATCCAGAGATCCTGCCTGTCCTGCTGAGTTACTCCAGCTATTTGTCTCTATCTTCAATTTCAGTTAAATAAATAAACACAGAGTTCGGGAGGAACTCAGCGGGCTAGGCGGCATCTGCGGAGGGAATGGATTAGGGGTTGTTTCGGGCCAGGATTCTTCTTCAATAGGAAGGAACTGCAGATGTAGTTGTCTTTGCAAAACCCCGAATGATTCCTGGAATGGAGAGAGAGAGAGAGAGAGAGAGAGAGAGAGATAGAGAGAGAGAGAGAGAGGGGGAGGGAGGGAGGGAGAGAGAGAGAGAGAGAGAGTGGGAGAGTGAGAGAGAGGGAGGAATAGATAGATAGATAGATAGATAGATAGATAGATAGATAGATAGATAGATAGATAGATAGATAGATAGATAGATAGATAGATAGATAGATAGATAGATAGATAGATAGATAGATAGATAGATAGATAGATAGATAGATAGATAGATAGATAGATAGATAGATAGATAGATAGATAGATAGATCTATTCAGTTATTTGCCTTTTTGGCGTCGTTTCTGTTCAGTTATTTGGCTTTAAGGCGTCGTGTCCGTTCGGTTACTTGGCTTTTCGGTGTCGTTTCCGTTCGGTACCTTGGCTTCCACTTCTTCGCTGCAGCTTCTCGTCCTTCGACCCCCCGTCCGCGCACGGTACATAATGATGATGCAGCTCCAGATATACGACATCTCTCTAATTTACAAACGGCATAAGCACATGTATGTGGCTGACACTTTATCTCGCGCTCCCAGGAAGACGAATGCCCAGCACGCAACTGAAGTGAAGCTTTTGACGTTATGGCAGTCGACTTTATTCTTCCTTCCTGTCTGGATACTCTGGCGGCTCACGCGGTTGAGGATGCCAATCTGCAGATACTCAACTCAGTCATCAACCACGGATGAACCAGCAAGCAGCATTTGCTTCCGCCTACTGTTCAGCCTTACTTTCGTGTCCGAGACGAAGCTACCATTTAAAACGGAGTCATCATGACGGGTCATAAAGCAGTGATCCCGGCTTCGTTCCATCAGGAGTACTTTGACACCGCATACAGAGGACATCCTGGTTCATCCGCAACCATAGATCACGGGGAGAGTATATTTGCTGGTCTTCTCTGTCGGATACACACGACAGAGGGTGCAGTACTGCGCTGTGTGCAAACGCATGACGCCGCATCAGCAGAAATAACCTATTTTGCAGCACCCTCTTCTTGACCTGCTCTCGGCCACCGTGGCCACCGACAGTTTTGACTCGTGCGGCGATCAATACTTGGTCCTGGTAGACTCCTACTCCAGGTGGTTCGTGATCTACTTGCACCGCATAATCTCTTCTGCGGCCGTCGTCAATATACTTGCAAGCCACTTCTCAGCCCATGGGTCGTCTCCTGTCCGATAATGATGAAGAATACGCGAACGTGCGTTTTAATGTATTTGAAAAACAATGGGACTTGAGGCACATCACTAGCAGGCAGGAGCATCCCCAGTCCAGTGAGTCTCGCCAGTCTGCAGTGCTAAGGCGGTCATGGAGAAGTCCAGCAGAGCCAGGTATGACGTTTTTTTACATCTTCTCAATCTCCGCAATATTTCATGCGATCTTGCACTCGGTTCCCGGACTCAGCGATTAATGTCCAGGCATACCATAACCACCTTCCCCATCACGAAACACCTGCTTCCTCCACAAGTGTACGAGCGAGGCACATTAGCAACATAAAATACTAACACAAAAGGCGTATTACGACCGTTACAGTCGCCAACTACAGCCGTTGACGGTGGATCAGAGTGTCCGACTGCAGACCAAAAATGGATATGACCGCATGGGCACAGTCAAAGAGGTGTGCCCGGAAGCTAGGTCCTATTTGTTTCAATCGGATGGAGGTCTCTACAGACGTAACCGAAGACATACTCCACGGGTGTACGAGAAAGAGCCATCGCAGCAAGTTCTATACGATTGTTCGGATGACCCAGCTGGCGTGCTATGGACAGAGGATGGACACGATTGTTTAAACGATGGCCACGTGGCAGCAGACCGTGGGATCAGGACAGCCTGGGGGGCGGTGCTAATGGTAAACTCTCATGTGAGGCCCATGGGAAGTTCCCTGTGACACCAGTTGAGTCATTGCCTGCTAATAAACTCTCCGTGAAGGTTTCACATAGATTAATAAACTCTACCTATGGCGGCTTCAATTGTAAAGAATACTGCTAAGGGGCTGTAGCAATCACATGCATGGCGGGTCTGCACGCCTGTGGTAAGATACACAAACATTGATTCTGGTCTCTAACTACAACTCATATTACTGCTACTACATCCTCCGCCGCATTGCTGTAGATGATAGTTAACTTTATATCCTTAAATGTTATGTCTTTGCTTGCTTTGTATATAAGCCGTGGGCTTAAAAAGCCTATGAAGGAGGATGTATATCAATCAGTTTTGCCAATTTGATCAATGTCTGGTTTTGCTATTTAGGATCCGATTCCTAGTTTATATCGGGTTTCCAACATATCATCGTGTGGAATGTAAGCAATTATTCTTTCAGTTTGAGCTACGACTTTCAGCCTACGCTGCCTGTGTTGTGGTGTCTGTATGTATTCTTATTAAAGTACGTATTATGAGGTTCCATGACTCAGTGTTAACAGTACTTTACATAATGTTTGTCACCGCAGACATATCTATCTCTGTCTTAAAGGTGCTCAATGCCTTGTACTTCTCAAACGTTTATGACAATGAATTCCACAGAGTCGCCACCGTCAGGTTAACGAAATTCCTCAGTCTTTATTGTAAATTTACATCCTTATATTCTGAGGCTGCGCCCTTTGTTGCCAGACTGTCCCCCATCTGAAAATAACTTCCCTACATCCACTCTATTTAGGGCGTTAAGCGAGTATAGGGTCAGAGTCGCTAAACACTCATACGTTAACCATCATACCCACGATTATTCTCGTAAACGGCCGCTGAACCCTTTTTAACGCCGTCACATTGTTCCGCAGATATGGGTCTCAAAGCTGCTCACAATATTCTAAACCTTGCTTGACCAACGTATTTCAAATTCTCTGCATAACATCCTTGTGCTGATATTCGAATTATCTCTAAAGGAATGCTTTCATTTTCCTTCCTTATCACCGTCGACATGTAAATTAAGTTTTTGGCAATCCTGCAATACCAAGTTTCATCACACCACCGATTTCTGAATCTCTTCTCATATTAAAAACTGTCCAGGTCTTTATTTCTTTACCAAAGTGAATGACTGCGCAAATTGCCGTTCTCTTTATGTGTTGAGAAATATAGATTATTTATGGGGAGGGGGCGTATAATTTCCGGGGATGCTTAACTTGGTGCTCTAATTAACATATATTTTTAATTTAGTTTTGACAAGCTGTGAGATATATTTTCAACACTGCAAATTTTGGTCAGTATGCATATGTGATATTTTGGGACGGGACCGTTATTGGAGCGATTGCGGAGGGTTGTGATGGGGGTATCTGGAACATCGGAGGGACAGGAACAAACGTTGCAAGGAATAAATGAATACTTTCGAGGGAGGGGGCCGTGACAGCAAAATATTTCGACAAAGAACATAGATGAAAAAGGCACATGGTGTGAGACAAGTGTGTGAGACTGTCTTAAGGGGTTGGACAGGCTAGATGCAGGAAGATTGTTCCCGATGTTGGGGAAGTCCAGGACAAGGGGTCACAGCTTAAGGATAAGGGGGAAATCCTTTAGGACCGAGATGAGAAAGACTTTTTTCACACAGAGAGTGGTGAGTCTCTGGAACTCTCTGCCACAGAGGGTAGTTGAGGCCAGTTCATTGGCTATATTTAAGAGTGAGTTGGATGTGGCCCTTGTGGCTAAGGGGATCAGAGGGTATGGAGAGAAGGCAGGTACGGGATACTGAGTTGCATGATCAGCCATGATCATGTTGAATGGCGGTGCGGGCTCGAAGGGCTGAATGGCCTACTCCTGCACCTAATTTCTATGTTTCTATGTTTCTACAGAGAAAATAAGAATATTGCTGTCGGAGTAGACATTGAAAAGAGAGGAGCGATCGCAATGCATGATTACAGATCCATATATGAGACCACCACACAAATACTCGTCTGGGTTGGGCGCCATCAGTGGTCATCACTGGAGACGGTTTCATCAGTCGGAACCCGATTAGATTTGCAGTCATTCCCGATCATTGCAATGTTGTAGCGGATGGTGCTGCTTCTCCTACTGTTACGTTGCGAAGTCAAAATATGTGGGTTAGAACACCAGACCAACAACACTGGATACTTGGTCAGTGCTCACGGTAGTAATACATAGTTCAGACTCGTTACAATGAATTGTAGATTACGTGATAGGTGAATGAAGGAAGATTATCTGTCTTGCTTGGACCGAATTGACGGTTGCGATCGGGAACGAGACGAACACTTCAAAGTGGTTCGGAAATTGACAATCAAGAAGCCATGGAAGGACTTTTTTCAAAAAGGAACACAAGAAGCTGGTGTAACTCAGCAGATCAAGCAGCACTTCCGGAGAACATGAAAAGTGAGGTTTTGGGTCGAGACCCTTCTTCACTGAATCTAGCCATGTTCTACACAGATGCAGAATGACATGCTCAATTATTCCAGCAATGTGTGTTAGTTTATATGTTAACCAACATCTGGATATCTTTGTTTCTGCAGAGAAATTTAAAATTGTTCGAGTGTCATCTCCCACAACAATCACCAACTTGATCCACCCTCAGTCACCGCTACCGTTGTCTCCACTAAATTTCCCGCAATAACCAAAGTAATTGCCTCTACAGAAAGCCGTTTGTTAGTGTGACCGTGAGTGCGACCTTGAATTAACGAGTTGTCACTTCCACTGACACTTGGTGAATGACGCACTATTAAGCGACAAAACATAGTCTTTAGTATTTTAATGTGCAGTAACAAATAGAACCTTGAAGCTACTAAGAAAGCTACATGTTGAAAAATCTTGCTGGTGAACATCTTTGCTATTGCGAGTAAAAACTAATCTCGTCCCGAACGACCTTTACCCCAATCACCAATTGTTTTTTTTTCAATTATTCTCAATAATGAGGCTTTCCGGGAAAGCAGCTGCCGAGCACAGAAAAAGTACAGAAGCACATTTAATTACTTTCAAGTGAAATATTTACTGATGTTTCGAAACCGTGAGTACCCACCTATATTTCATTTTCAAATATTTCGCTAATGCCAATTATCCCAAAGTTCGTTTACCAAATAAAATGCCATTGGGTAAGATTTATCTTGCAGTGGGCTGTACACAAGGTAGCCTCCAAGGTCCAATGAGAACGCCAATCTGTGAATTTCGTCTCTGAATCCGAGGGTAGGCTGCAGAAAATGCTTTGGAACACGAAAAAATAAGCTTCCTTTTTTTGCGACTGAACGACTGCAGTTTGTTCGACCGATTCCGGAGACTTCAGCATTGGTTTAGATAACGCTGTGAAAACACACCTGAGGATGCGAGCGCCAAAACTGCGGCGAGTCGTTGATTAGTCAATGAATTTATTTGAGGACTTGGAGCGCAGGAAACTGAATGGTCTTACATTGGGCTGCATAGGGGCGGAGGGGAGAAAGAGCTGGAATTGAAGAGCTGCAAGAGAAAGAATGGCTGATATTAAAGGGCCTGTCCCATTTTGCCGTCATTTGCGCGTCACGCAGATCGCACGCAAAGCTTTTGTACATCACCAAAACCTGCGACGCAGCACACCGTCGCGCGGCTGCCTATCCCATCACGCATGATGCGCACGCATTGCGCACCATGCACACATCACGTACGTCTCACGACGTGCGCGGAGAACTTGCTTCACGTCCTGCAAACACCTGATGTGGTAAACTAGAGTCGTTTGCCATCAACACCCTCAATACTTGCAATCATATTGACAACATGAGGCACAATACCAACAAAGCAACAAAACACAAGGGTCTCGACCCGAAACGTCGCCCATCTCCTTCGCTCCTTAGATGCTGCTGCACCCGCTGAGTTTCTCCAGCTTTTTGTGTACCCTCGATTCCCCAGCATCTGCAGTTCCTTCTTTAAAACACACATTTTGTTGTGTCTGCAGATGTGGTGGCCCCAGGGATATGGGGAGGCAGGCCCGGGTTATTGATTGGGGACTATCAGCCATGATCACAATGAATAGCGCTGCTGGCTCGAAGGGCCGAATTTCCTCCTGCTACGTATGTACTACGTTTTCATGTTTCAATGTCAAGAACAAGCAATTCAAATACGGTGAGCACAGAACTGATGTACAATACCTGATCAACAAGAAATAAAAATACATACAACCAGCTGCCCGACACTGTGTTTCCGATTACAGATACGGATATAGTTAAGAAATCGGAAGTGGAGACACAGCACTGAACGTACAGAAATCTACAGCAACCCCAATCTGATTATTGAGAATAACGGTCTTGTCCCGAAGCAGCACCTATTCATTGGCTCCACAATAGTTGACACATACATGGTGGACCGAAGGGCCCATTCAGATGTTGTTCTGTTCGATGTATATTTACAATACATCTGTGGCGGTTGTATTCCTTGTGCCGGAGTGTTATGAGTATTTTCGACGTTCCTCCTCAAACGTGAAGATAATTTTATGTTCTGAGTGGAAAGTGAGTTCCATAAAGCAAAAAAATACTGGCACAGGGCTGGTGCAGTGTGTGGGTTTGAGGTTACATTCGAGAGGGGCCATTGTATTTGGGATTATTCTGCAAAGTGAAACCGATTTAAATAAATAGAAAAGGAATATGAGCGAAAGAGTGGGGTCTGATTGAGTTTGAAACAACATACCCTCCGTTGGAAATTTGCCGCTCCCAAATTCCATCCCAAAGAATCGCCACAATTCCCACTCGGTAATGTTTCGCAATGAGTTCCCTGAATTAATCACTCCCTGTCACCATGGAGATCACATTTGGCTGACGTAATCAGTTTTCTAATAGCTACATTACTCTTTATTTATAGTTCTGTTGATATTCACTATCCCCGTGGAGATGGCAAATGGTATAAATGGTATAAAGTCTGGGAATATTCTTCCTCGTTACTTCATTCCGAAACAATAGGCAGACACAATGCATGGAAGATATCTCAGTGTCAAGAAAATCTTGTACGTGATCTTTGCCGTAATAGGAGTTCCTGGTAAGTGCGCTGAGCAATTAAAGTTTTATGACCACGCGTATTAACCGGTGTAACCTGATTGTGGTTATGTTGCACGCCTGCAAATGGATGTTTTTTTCTACATGCATTGATATCAGTGAAATCAATCATGCCAGCTAAATATTCTGAATTATCATTGCGATGTTTCTTAATTGCAGGCCTTTTGGTCAATTATTAGATCAGTAGACCTGAACCTGTGACTGTGGTTTTATTGTCATGTTTGTTATCAAAGTGAACTCAGCGTTAACTACATTAACAGAGCTGCTGCGTTCCCGATACCGACATGTCCCTGCCTTCCCCCTGGACCCCTCCTCGGCCCATCAGATGCTTGTTCGAGAGCCATTGTTAAACACGACTGCTCACGGTTCCGTTTGTGAAACCGCCCCCTTCAGGTGTTGTGAACAGGATTAGCTATTGAAAGGACCATCCTTTCTATTGTAGCGGGTACCGTTGTTCCTTCCTCGTCGTTTACCCCATCTATCGTCTTATCTCATCTTCGCTGGACAAGCGGGTTGAGCACACCCAGAGCCGTGTTTGACGTCGGCAATGTTGCAACCATACTTTGATCCCAAAACTCCAGATGCTCAACCGAAAACTAGCCGATGTTCAGAAGATAAACACATATTCAGCGGGACAGGCAAAGTATGAATCTGTGCATTAGTTCAGTTTAGTTTATTGTCAAGTGCACCCAGGTACAGTGAAAAGCTTTTGTTGCGTGCTGAAAAGTCAGCAGAATGACAATACATGATTATAATTAATCAATTTAGAGTGTACAGATACATGATAAGGGAATAACGTTTACTGCAATGTAAAGCCAGTGAAGTCCAATCAAGACCAGCCAGAGGGTTTACAAAGCGGCATATATTAGCTTAGCGCTGATCTCTGGTTGTGGTTGGATTCTTCAATTGCCTGATAACAACTGGGAATAAACCGTCCCTGAATTGCTGTCTCCTCTCCTTCCCACGTCTCCCTCAGCCCTCGGCTCCTCTTCCTCCTTTTTCCTTTCTTCTCCCCCCCCCCCCCCCCCCCCCCCCACCTCCCGTCAGTCTGAAGAAGGGTTTCGGCCCGAAACGTTGCGTGTCTCCTTCGCTCCTTGGATGCTGCTGCACCCGCTGAGTTTCTCCAGCCTTTTGTGTACCCTGAATCTTGTGGTGTGCGTTTTCACACTTCTACATATTTTGTTGCCTGATGGAAGAGGGGAGAAGAGGGAGTAGACATGGTGCGATTTGTCCTGATTGTACTGGTGTCCTTGCCGTGGTCGTGTTAGGTTTCAATGGAGTCAATAGATGAGAGGTTGTTCTGCGTAATGGTCCGGGCTGCGTCCAGATTCGAATGTAATTTTTTACGGACGTTCAGACTCGGACAACGTGCTCAGTAAAGCTCAGTGTCCGTTTCCTTTCATTTTTGCAGTGAATTCCGTGGCGATTGTGATCCTGTCCAGGAGAAAGTGCGGACTCTCCACCTGCACGACTCGCTACCTGGTAGCCATGGCAGCAGCGGATTTATTGGTTATTATCACCCAGGTCATTTTGTATCAGATCAAGGGACAATACTTTCCGGCGAGTTTCCTCGACATCATCCCTGTGTGCAATATTAATCGTGTACTGAAGTCCACAGCGACAAACTGTTCTGTCTGGTTCACCGTTGCTTTCACCTTTGATCGGTTTGTCGCCATTTGTTGCCCGATGCTGAAAACAAAATATTGCACGGGGAAAACTGCGGCTGTGGTTCTCGCAATAAGCGGCGTTCTGCTCTGTCTGAAAAACGTTCCACGCTACTTCACATATGAACCGAGATATATAATCGACAATGTACCGTGGTTTTGCAAAATAATGAGCATGTATTACACGGAGGGCGGGTGGGTTGGATTTGACTGGTTCGACACGGTTTTAACTCCGCTCCTCCCTTTCGCTGTAATCCTGCTGCTCAACGCTCTGACAGTCCGGCACATCTTAGTGGCCAATCGGGTCCGTAACGGGCTGAGGGGTCAGAGCAAGGCGGAGAACCGAAGTGACCCGGAGATGGAGAGCAGGAGGAGATCTGTGGTTTTACTCTTCACCATCTCCGGCACCTTCATCCTCCTGTGGTTGACCAATGTTGTCAATTTCATTTATTATCAGATGAAAGGCCGAGATTTTAATTCTTCCGAACGGATCTTTAAAAGTGTCGGGTATTTGCTGAGAGATTTTAGCTGCTGCACAAACACATTCATTTACGTTGCGACCCAGTCGAAATTCAGGAAGCAGGTGAAGGTAGCAGTGCAATTTCCGATCACCGCACTGCTTCTGGTCATGAATAAATCCGCGCCCTGAGCGCAACCTAGAGGCGGCTACATTCTGTCCGAGATTCACCGCAGGATCTTACTGGTTTCAGGGCCGAGTGGGTGATTCCACCGCCGACCCACGCTGGGACCTGAAAAAGAGCGAGCTGCTTCATATTTCCACAATAGTTCCATCCCTCTCTTTAGCGGCGACAGTCGGATGTAAATGCCGCCCTGCAACCAGATGGTCAAGTCTTGCTGTTCAGTGTGGTATGTCAATATTTGAACCGCCCGAATGATCTCCCATATAGGTGTCCATCTTTGACTCGTCTGTCCATTGACCGATCTCTCTATCGCCACGAAATGAGGTCTACTATAGACTGACGCCTACCGCATCCCACTGACTTTCGCAGCTGCCTCCTAAACGTTTTCTTGCAAGGACCCCATTACTTCCTCTGAATCTCCACCGCGTCGTTTCCGGAGATGACACTTTCCCTTCGAGGTCTTGCGAGAGGTTCAATTTTTCAAAAAACCTCCCCCCCCCCCTCTTTAGTGGAAGGCTGTGGTTCTCGCAATAATCGGCGTTCTGCTCTGTCTGAAAAACGTTCCACGCTTCTTAACATATGAACTGAGATATATAATCTCTCAGCATAATGACAGCCCCGATGTCCCGGGAATTAACCTTGTAAAAATACGCTGCACTCCCTCACTAGCAAGAACATCCTTCCTCAAATTAGGGGACCAAAACTGCACACAATACTCCAGGTGTGGTCCCAATAGGGCTCCGTACAACTGCAGAAGGACCTCTTTGCTATTATATTCGATTCCTCTTGCTATAAAGGCCAACATGTCATTCGTTTTCTTCACTGCCTGCTGTACCTGCATGCTTACTTTCATAGACTGATGCACAAGGATCCCCAGATCCCTCTGTACTTCCCCTTTTCCCAACTTGACGCCCTTTAGATAATAATTTGCCTTCCAGTTTTGCTACCAAATTAGATAACCTCACATTTATCTGCATTAAACTACACTTGCCATGCATCTTCCCACACCCGCAACCTGTCCAAGTCACCCTGCATTCCCATTGCATCCTCCTCACAGTTCACACTGCCACCCAGCTTTATGTCATCTGCAAATTTGCTAATGTTACTTTGAATCCCTTCATACAAATCATTGATATGTATTGGAAATAACTGCGGTCCCATCACCGAGTCTTGCGGTGCCCCACTAGTCAATGCCTGCCATTCTAAAATGGACCCGTTGATCCCTACTCTTTGTTTCCTGTCTGCCAACCACTTCTCTATCCATGTCAGTTCCCTACCCCCAATACCATGTGACCTAATGTTGCCCACTAATTTCCTATGTGGGACCTTATCAATGTTTTCTGAAAGTCCAGGTACACTACATCCACTAGCTCTCCCTTGTCCATTTTCCTAGTTACATCTTCAAAAAATTCCAGAAGATTAGTCAAGCATGATTTCCCCTTCGTAAATCCATGCTGACTCGGACCGATAAGGCTATCTCATCTTTTATAATTGGCTCCAGCATCCTCCCCACCACCGATGTCACGTTAACTGGTGTATAATGGGTACACAAAAGGCTGGAGAAACTCAGCGGGTGCAGCAGCATCTAAGGAGCGAAGGAGATAGGCGACGTTTCGGGTCGAGAAGAAGGGTCTCGACCCGAAACGTCGCCTATCCCCTTCGCTCCTTAGATGCTGCTGCACCCGTTGAGTTTCTCCAGCCTTTTGTGCACCCTCGATTCTCCAGCATCTGCAGTTCCTTCTTTAACTGGTGTATAATTCCCTGTTTTCTCTCTCCCGCCGTTCTTAAAAGTCGGATAACACTAGCTACCCTCCAATCCACAGGAACTGATCATGAGTCTACATAACATTTGGAAATTATCACCAATGCATCCACGATTTCTAGAGCCACTTCCTTAAGTACCCCGGGATGCAGACCATCAGGCCTTGGGGATTTATCAGCCTTCAGTTCCATCAGTCTATCCAGCACCAATCCCTGCGTAATGTGGATTTCCTTCAGTTCCTCCATCACCCCAGATCCTGGGGCCCCTACTATATCAGGCAGGTTGTTTATGTCCTCCTTAGTTAAGACGGATCCAAAGTATCTGTTCAACTAATGTGTTATTTCATTTTCCCATAATAAATTCATTTTTCCGGTCTTCAAGCGTCCAACTTTGGTGTTAACTATTTTCTTTCCTCTTCACGTACCTAAGGAAGCTTTTACTATCCTGCTTTATATTCGTGGCTAGCTTACCTTCGTACCTCATCTTTTCATCCCTATTTGTCTTCCCGCTCATCTTTGCTACGTTGTATTTCTTCGCTTTCAATTTTATACTGTCCCTGACGTCCCTTGTCAGCCATGGTCGTCCCTTTCTCCGCTTGGAATATTTCTTCCTCCTAGGAATGAACTGAGCCTGCACATTCTGTGTTATTCCTAGAAATACCTGCCATTTTACCTGCCATATTCCTAGAAATACCTGCCACTGTCATCCCTGCTAGTGTATATTTCCAGTCAACTTTGGCAAGCTCATCCCTCATGGTCCCATAGTCCCCTTCATTCAACCGCAACACTGACACCTTTCGATCTATCCTTCTCTCTCTCTCCATTTGTAGATTAATCATGACCATGTTATGGTCACTGCCTCCTAATGGCTCATTAACCTCGAGGTCCTTTATCAAATCCGGTTCATTACATAACGCTAAATCCAGAATTGCCTTCTCCCTTCCCGTGGCGCCATGTTTTAATAACAGTAGCCACAAATAGCTCCGCTCCCGAAAATTTCCGATTTTTCGCATTAAAACTGGGTTTACAGGTCGGGGCCGACTTAAAATCTCACCGGAGCCTATGGACGTCGCACTGATGACGTCATCAGTACGTGCAGTGGATTGAACGGTGGATTTATCCCTTTAAATGCAAAATCCGGTTTCTTCTCAGAGTCCTCAGAGAACAATCACAAAATATCACTGGAGCAGCGAGAAGGAGCCTGAAGAAACTACTTTTGAAGTGGCTCTTGAAGGAAAAGTGCTCTCCGAAATGTCTACAAGAGCTAAGGCAGATAAGGACAGAGAAATTGAGGACTTAAAGCAATTGGTAAGAGAACTGAAAGATGAAAAGGTGGATGGAACGCAGATGGATAAAATGATGAGAGACATGATGGAACAGCTGATGGTGAATACGAATGTGGGCAATCAGAAAATTATTTAGTCTGTGCAGTCGGTGGAGGATTCGATCCGCACCGTAAATAAACGAATTGAATATATGAGAGTTGAACTATTGGAGAGGATCGATAAGGGGGAAGAAGACTCTACTAAGAAGTTTGATGCAGTGCATGAGACTGTCTCCTCATATGTGACAACAATGAAAGAGATGGAGGCATAGATGGGACGAATAGCCGATGAGATGAAGACAATGAAGATACATCACGACCTCACTGCAAAACACCTGGCAAAAGTTTCGGATAAGTGCCTGGATCTGGAAGCTCGTTCGAGACGCCATAATCTAAGGTTAATAAGAGTACCAGAGGGAGCCGAGGGAGATAACCCTCGGGAATTCGCTGCGGATCTATTTAAAGATCCCCAGTTTTGGGGGAGGTGGGACCAGTACAAACAGGACGGTCTGCACATGGGCTGGAATGGAACCGATGTCCTTGGGGGAGTGTTTGCTAGTGCTGTCAGGGAGGATTTAAACTAATGTGGCAGGGGGATGGGTACAAGAACAGAGAGGCAGGTGCGTGTAAAATGAGGGTAGAAGCAATAGGTAGCAAGGTGAAAAGTAAAAGTGGCAGGCAGACAAAACCCGGGCAAAAATCAAAAAGGGCCACTTTTCAACATCATTGTATAAGGGTAAGAGCGTTATAAAAACAAGCCTGAAGGCTTTGTGTCTCAATGCAAGGAGAATGCGTAATAAGGTGGATGAGTTGGACGTGTAGATAGCTATTAATTATTATGATATAGTTGGGATCACGGAGACATGGCTCCACGGTGACGTGGGCTGGGAGCTGAACATCCAGAGATATTCAATATTCAGGAGGGATAGAGAGAAAGCAAAAGGAGGTGGGGTAGCGTTGCTGGTTAGAGAGGAGATTAACGCAATGGAAAGGAAGGACACTGGCTTGGAGGATGTGGAATCGGTATGGGTAGAGCTGCGAAACACTAAGTGCAGAAAACGCTGGTGGGTGTTGTGTACAGTAGTAGTGAAGTTGGGATGGTATCAAACAGGAAATTAGAAATGCGTGCGACAAAGGCAAAACAGTTATAATGGGTGACTTCAATCTACATATAGATTGGGCGAATCAAATTGGCAGGGGTGCTGAGGAAGAGCATTTTTTGGAATGTATGCGGGATAGTTATCTAAATCAACATGTAGATGAACCAACGAGAGAGCAGGCTATTTTAGACTGGGTTTTGAATAATGAGGAAGGGGTAGTTAGCAGTCTTGTTGTACATGCCCCCTTGGGAAAGAGCGACCATAATATAGTTGAGTTCTTCATTAGGATGGAGAGTGACATTGTAATTCAGAAACAATGGTTCTGAACTTAAAGAAAGGTAACTTTGAGGGTGTGAGATGTGAATTGGCCAAGATTGACTGGCAATTAATTCTAAAAGGGTTGACGGTGGATATGCAATGGAAGACATTTAAAGACTGCATGGATGAACTACAAAAATGTGTTCATCCCAGTTTGGCAAAATCATAAATCAGGGAAGGTAGTGCATCCGTGGATAACAAGGGAATCATGGATAGTATCAAAGCAAAGGATGATGCGTACAAAGTAGCCAGAAAAAGCAGCATATCAGAGGACTGGGAGATATTCAGAGACCAGCAGAGGAGGACAAAGGACTTAATTAGGAAAGGAAAAATAGATTATGAAAGAAATCTGGCAGGGAACATAAAACTGACTGCAAAAGTTTTTATATATATGTGAAGAGAAAGAGATTAGTTAAAACTAATGTAGGGCCTTTGCAGTCAGAAACAGGTGAGTTGATTATGGGGAACAAGGATATGGCGGACCAATTGAATAACTACTTTTGTTCCGTCTTTACTAAGGAAGACATAAATAATCTGCCGGAGATAGCAGGGGTCCGCGGGTCAAAGGAGGAATTGATTGAAATCCAGGTTAGTCGGGAAGTGGTGTTGGGTAAATTGAATGGATTAACGACCGATAAATCCCCAGGGCCAGATAGGCTGCATCCCAGAGTAGTTAAGGAAGTATTTCCGGAAATAGTGGAAGCATTAGTGATAATCTTTCAAAACTCTTTAGATTCTGGAGTATTTCCTGAGTATTGGCGGGTAGCAAACGTAACCCCACTTTTTAAGAAGGGAGGGAGAGAGAAAACGGGGAATTACAGAGCAGTTAGTCTAACATCGGTAGTGGGAATACTGCTAGAGTCATTTATTAAAGATGGGATAGCAGCACTTTTTTAAAGTGGTGAAATCATTGGACAAAGTCAGCATGGATTTACTAAAGGTAAATCATGTCTGACGAATCTTGTGGAATTTTTCAAGGATGTAACTAGTAGCGTGGATAGGGGAGAACTAGTGGATGTGGTGTATCTGGACTTCCAGAAGGCTTTCGACAAGGTCCCACATAAGAGATTAGTATACAAACTTAACGCATACGGCATTGGGGGTTCAGTATTGATGTGGATAGAGAACTGGCTGGCAAACAGGAAGCAAAGAGTAGGAGTAAACGCGTCCTTTTCACAATGGCAGGCAGTGAGGGGTGGGGTACCGCAAGGCTCAGTGCTGGGACCCCGGCTATTTACAATATATATTAATGATCTGGATGAGGGAATTGAAGGCAATATCTCCAAGTTTGCGGATGACACTAAGCTGGGGGACAGAGTTAGCTGTGAGGAGGATGCTAGGAGACTGCAAGGTGACTTGGATAGGCTGGGTGAGTGGGCAAATGTTTGGCAGATGCAGTATAATGTGGATAAATGTCAGGTTATCCACTTTGGTGGCAAACACAGGAAAGCAGACTATTATCTTAATGGTGGCCGATTAGGAAAAGGGGAGATGCAGCGAGAGTCATTGAAAGTAGGCATGCAGGTGCCGCAGGCAGTGACGAAAACGAATGGGACGTTACCTTTCATAGCAAAATGATTTGAGTATAGGAGCAGGGAGGTTCTGATTCAGTTGTACAGGGTCTTGGTGAGACCACACCTGGAGTATTGCGTACAGTTTTGGACTCCAAATCTGAGGAAGGACATTATTACCATAGAGGGAGTGCAGAGAATGTTCACCAGACTGATTCCTGGGATGTCAGGACTGTCTTATGAAGAAAGACTGAATAGACTCGGTTTATACTCTCTAGAATTTAGGAGATTGAGAGGGGATATTATAGAAACTTACACAATGCATAAGGGGTTGGACAGGCTAGATGCACGAAGATTGTTTCCGATGCTGGGGAAGTCCAGGACAAGGGGTCACCGCTTAAGGATAAGGTGAAAATCCTTTAAGACCGAGATGAGAAATACTTTTTTCACACAGAGAGTTGAAAGTCTCTGGAACTCTCTGCTACAGAGGGCAGTTGAGGCCTGTTGATTGGCTATATTTAAGAGGGAGTTAGATGTGGCCCTTGTGGCTAAGGGGATCAGAGGGTACGGAGAAAAGGCAGGTACGGGATACTGAGCCATGATCATATTGAATGGCGGTGCAGTTTCGAAGGGCCGAATGGCCTACTCCTGCACCTAATTTCTATGTGTCTATGTTTCTAAGACGCTCTCAATCTTCCTAACCTACCGAAAATTGAAGCAGCACACCGAGTCCCGAGATTCAAACAACAATCTCAAACAAGCTTAGAATACACATGTCAGATTATTGTGAAATTCCGGGACATTTCTGGCTTGAAGAGGTTATGAGTAATATTAAATATGGAGTGCCACTCAAGCATGGGCTGACATCTTTCAAAATATTCAGGGATTATCCCTATGAAATTGTTCAGAAACGAAATCAGTTCTCTAAGGCAAAACAAACTCTCCCAGGCGTGAAAGGAGTCAGATATGGACTCTATATCTAGCTAAAATGCGTATCTCTTACTAGGAACAGCAACAATCGTTTACAAATCCGTAGAACGCATACAAACATGCTTTAACCATCTTGGAAGAGAATCAGTAACTTGAAAAGTTGAAATGTATGGATACCCTTTCTCTTTATTCTTTCACCATGAAAGATTTTGTGTTTACCAGAAGATGGAACTCTGCTTGCGTTTTGACTAGACGGCTTATTGAGGAATGCTAACTCGAGGACATACTGGTTTCCAAGTGAAGCGGAAAAAGATAAACACGGAATGCAGAGCTCCACAACAGAATGCGAACAGAGCAATCATCGTGGATTAAGAGATTAAATGAATAACCTAATGTTATAGAATTAATATTTTTAACACTTAAAACATAGAATACTAACGTAAAAATTGTAATGAATATTAACCAGAATGGTAGTAAGGGGATGATTTACAAATTAACATTTATAACGTAATAAGTTTTAAGCAGATTTATAATCAGGGTGTGAGGGGGAAAGGCGGGCTCCTGGCTCAGAACCAGAAGCCTGCCCCAGTTAACCCATTCAACCAACAGGTGATTATTACCGAGGTAAAACCAGATGCTTAATACTTAACAGATAAAACGGTTAGATATATTTTGGAATACATGTGAAATGGATGTACATATACTGCAACTGGGTACTATACAACTTATTTTGAACCGGCGCCGCTGTAGTATGGATATGTTATGACTAACTGGGGGAGCGGAGCTACTTGTTTGCCCATATCGACAACGGAAGTCGACATATTGTTTTCTCCCACCAACAGGTGGACCACTTGTTACAGTGCCGATACAAGCACGGTCACTGTATTATCACTTTTACTAGTTTTTTTAAATTATCACAATCAATCACATGTGTGTGTTTTTTATACAAGGAGAATCGCAAAAGGAATCCACAAATTGAACTTGGTATGGTAAATATTCCCCCAATAATTAGAGACCTGAGGTACGGACGCACCGCAAGATACACAGGTACTCTACCTAGCCAAAATGCAAGACAATAAACAAAATAAACTGGGAGGAATCTCATTCTGCAGTTGGAATATTAGGGGGGCTAACGAACGCATTAAAAGGGGTACGATTTTAGCTCAGCTGAAAGCATACAGCACAGATGGTATGTTTCTTCAAGAAACGCATCTTAAATTTCAAGATCAAGCTAGATTGAGGGCGAACTGGATAGGCCAAACTTTTCATTCGTCATACACGTCGAAATCCATAGTCACATCTATCATTATCCGCAAAGGCATACTTCGATAAATTTAAACGAGGTAATACGAAATCTAAAACTAGTGAACATTTAAACACATATATAAAAAATACGAACATAACAGATGCTTGGAGGATTGCAAATCCGACAGGCAGATCCGACTTGTTCTATTCATCGGTACACAAGACTTACTCACTTATAGATTATTTCCTTGTAGACACAAAATTAATTCCGTATACTCTGAATCCCAAATACCATACAAATACGATTTTATATCATTCCCCCCTAACATTTTTTTTTAAATAGAAGGAATGTCTAAGAATGTTTTGGAGGTACAACACTCACATTTTAAAATACCCGCAAGGGAGTATATATCTGAAACAGCAAATGGGCATTTTTTCCAAATAAATGACACGCCAGACACATCACCTACATTATTATGGGAATCTTTCAAAGCATTTATTCGAGATGTTATAATCTCCTAGCAAGCCTTTCAGAATTAAAAAAATAAGAATGAACAACTTTAAAATTACTTTCAGAGAAAGTTATAAGATTATTCCAAATCACAAGAAAGGAACAGTTTGAATTTGGGGATAAGCCCCATAAAGCCCCAGTTAAAAAAACGAGAAAAGGAACATACGATTTCAAGGGTTAAATCAGATAGAGGGGAAGTATTAACATTACCAAACGAAAGTAATAAAAGATTCGTGCAATTTTATGAGAATTTGTATACATCTAAAACGACAACAGACACCACCAAAGTTACTGAGTTCTTTGCAATCTTCCTAAACTAGAGTTGCAGGAACAAGAAGAATTGGGAGCACAAATCTCAAATAAGGAAATAGAAGAAACAATAATCTCATTAAAAAATGGAAAAACACCAGGTCCCGACGGATTCAGTAATGAATTCTATAAAGGTTTTTGTGACATATTTACTCCACGCCTACAGAAAATTTATACACATGCCTTCAGAGAACAAATATTATCTGAAACACTAGCAGAATCTATGATTAAATTAATACTAAAGAAATACAAAGATGTGGAAGAACCCGGATCATACAGAGCTATTGCGTTGTTAAACACAGATCAAAAAATACCAGCGAAAATATTAGCTAGAAGTACGCCAGTACACAAATACACCCGGATCAAACGGGGTTTATCCCGAAGAGCCAATCATTTAATAATGTGAAACGTTTGCTCAACATAATGCACTCACACCAAACTAAAGATCAAAAACTCCAATTATTTCGCTGGATGCAGAGAAAACATTCGATCAGGTTGTTTGGAAGTATGTGGTTAAGGTATTGCAAAAATTTCAATTGGGAGAGAACTTCATTCTATGGATTAAATTAATATATAATAAGCCAACGGCCAGAATATTAACTAATAACATCTTATCCACGAAATTTCAACTGTCAAGGGGTAATAGACAAGGCTGTTCATTATCACCATTGTTATTTGCCCTTATAATTGAACTACTAGCGGAAAGTTTAGAACTTATCCGAATAATCACGGATATAATACAAAATGTTCAAAGAATAAAATATCATTATACGCCGCTGACGTACTGTTGTACATCACAAAACCTCATATCACTATACGCAATATTTTAAACTTAATCGATGATTTCGGATCATTTTCAGGTTACAGAATAAACTGGAATAAAAGTGAAATCATGTCAATAAAACCAAAAGATTCTACACATCTCGTACAATGTCGTTTTAAAATAGCTCTGGAAAAATTTAAATACTTCGGTATTGAAATCGCCAGAAGATATCAAGACATGTTTAATGCAAACTAGCACCCTGTACTTAAGAAACTACCATAATTCAATTAAATTCTGGAAAACGCTTCCGATGTCCTTAATAGGCCGAATAAACGCCATAGAAATGATTTTTTACCACAAATTCTATACCTGTTCCAATCAATCCCAATATACCTACCCTAAAAGTTTTGTTTTTAATTGGACTCAGATATTACAAATTTTTATTGGGATTATAAGCCCCATATAATACAAATACCACACCTGAATAAACCCAAAGTAGCAGGGGGATTAGCACTCCCTAATTTTATGTATTACTATTGGTCTGTAAAAATTAGAAATATGATTCAATTGTTGGATAACTCTCCCCAGCAACCCGCGTGGATTATTATGGAGAAAGAGGACTGCTCCCCTTTTCACATTGGCGCGATCCTTCTCTCACCAATGACGGTGAATAATACAAATTACAACAAAAATCCTATTATACATAGTACAATCAAAATTTGGAAACAAATAAAATATAACTTAAAATTAAGACATTTATCTCACATCTCCTATCGCTAAAAACCCTCTATTTAAACCCTCAATTATAGATAAAGCATTTATACAATGGGAGAGAGCAGGAATTAAAACTTTGGGAGATTTGTATGAAACGGGAAAACTACTATCATTTAAACAATTACAACTAAAATACAATCTGGGTAACAATCAGTATTTTAAGTATTTCCTAATATGTGATTATCTGATAAAATATGCACAAGAATTTCACAATATGCTATCAGACTTACTGGATGAAGCAATGAATAAAAGGCTGAATCAGCAAATTTAATGTCATATATATATAATATTATGCTAAATGCAGGTATCAACTGAAGGTATCAGAGGAAATTGGGAAAACGAATTTAGCATAAACATTTCCTATAGAAGATGGAAAGAGTACTTACTAAATGTGCATACATGCTCAATAAACGCAAGACACACTTTAATACAATTTAAAATCTTACACAGATTATACTACTCAAAAACTAAATTAAATATTTTTTTCCCCAACGTGTCACCAATTTGTGATGAATGCCAGTGTCAAGAAGCTACTATTGTGCACTTACTCGTCTTCTGTACAAACACTCAACGGTTGTGGATTGGAATCTTTGAAATCTTCACGAAACTGTTTAAAATAAAAATGACACCAAAGACAGAGTGGATTATTTTCGGAATAACAGAAGGTAGCTCGGAATTTAATGTGTTTCAAAAGAATCTATTTGATTACGGCTTAATAATAGGACAAAAGCTAATCTTAAAATTCTGGAAAAATGCCCCTATACCAACAGTAAATGTGTGGATTTCAACTATGTTTGAAACACTACATCTAGAAGATATGAGACTCCGCCTGACAGGAAAATCAGATCGTTTCTATCAGACGTAGTCTGCAATTATAGAATTGCTACAAAACTAGGGTGCAAGAGTACCTTGGGCCTTTAATAAGGCGGATGAAAAACTATCGAGTTGGTAAATTCATTTTGCGTTGTGTATACAATATATTAACTGGCTTATTTTCCCCTCTCTCTCTCTTTTCTTTTTCTTTTCTAGGGTCTATCTCCTAATTCCCTTTCTCTAACTCTTTGACCAAGGGTTTTTTTTCTCCCCTTTGGCATGCTCTTTCACTTTCACAACTCTTTTCACCTACTTCACTCTCTCTGTTTCGATTATTTGTCTATAAAAGCCATAAAATTATAGGGTACAATGATTGTAACAATATGTATGCGATGTAGGCTGATGTATTTACCTCTATTAAATAAAAATATTTTAAATAATAAAAACAATGTATACTGTCCCTGACGTCACTTGTCAGACATGGTCCTCCCTTCCTCCCCTTGGAATCTTTCTTCCTCCTAGGACTGAACTGATCCCGAACTTTCTGTATTATTACCCGCAATGCCAGCCATTTCTGTTCCACTGTCATCCCTCCTAGTGTATCTTTCCAGACAACTTTGGCCAGCTCCTCCCTCATGGCCAAATAGTCTCCTTTATTCAACTTCAACACAGACAGTTTTGATTTACCCTTCGCCCTCTCCAATTGTAGATTAAACCTGACCATGATATGGTCACTGCCTCCTAATGTGGAGAAATGAATTTAATCAGAGGGTGGTGAAACTTGAGAAATATCTGCCACTGAAAGCTGTGGAGGCCAAGTCACTTTATATGTTTAAGGCAGACCCTTACACTATACGTCTATCTCACCTAGATTCTTGTTTAGTACAGGTGTCAGGGGAAGATAGATCAGCCATGATTGAAAGGCGTAGTGGATTTGATGGGCGGAATGGGCTGGTTATACCCTTATCACATGACCTTATGACCTTATGAACACAGTCCGATCGATTGCCTGATGGAAGTCCATCTATTATAATTACCTGTTATAATTACCGCAGTGCCATACGTCATTATCTAATCGTACAATAGACGTATAACGTTTCATCGTCCCTGGTGATGCATGTGCTTCTATTAGGCCTGGTTGGAGGATCCTCAAAGTTCGACTCATTGGTATATGTACTGTTTTGCAGTCGATGTGCGCATGGTCTCTGGTGGATGACACAAAACCGTCTACTCATATTAAACCACTCATATGAAACGCGTTGTGGGAGAGTGGGCTTGAGAGGAAGCGGAGAAGGATGGAGTGCTGTAATAGAGGGAGGGAGGGAGGAATGAGCATGGCATTGAGGGAGACCAGATGGGGAGATGGAGAAGCACAGGGCGAATAGGTAACGGTGTGATGGGGAGACGGGGAGGAGTAAAAGAGGGTCGCCAAAATGGACAAAACGGGAGCGCTATGATAGGGAAAGAGGGCGAGGAGGAGGGAAATAATGGGCCGGGTGGTGAAGTGAGCTGAACAGAGAGCGGGCCGGGATGTGGGAAGAAGGGCCGGACCAGGGAGTTGGAGAAATGAGGCGGGCAGTGGATTCTGAAGGCAACACACGGGTGAGGGGGAGTGGGGACTGCTGAGGGACACGTACCCGGACTCACTGCCCTTCCTTCCTGATGTGACAAACCACGAGCCCACAGAAGCTCGAGGTCCCCATGTGACGAATGAAACCGAAGAACCGGTGCTCTGCTCGAGGAAACCCACAGCACTGGATTCGGGCTGCCAGTGTGAACGCGGTGATTGGCATCAGAATGCGGTGTATACACTGGACAAGGATCTGTGTGGGGAGGATGTATGAACCAAAGATACGAAAGTATTGGGAGGGTGTGTTCACTGCAGATACAACTAGACAAGGAAAGCTATTGCGGTGCTTTCTATACTATGACTATACAAAGAGCTATGGTGAGAGGGTGTGCATACTCGAGTACCGACTAAACAGTCTCTCAAAGACCTTGATTCCGTCTTTGGCTACGTCCATGGACATGTCGATGTCCTATTGATCTATATGGCTGAAGGTCCGTTCGCTGCTCGCTCCAGACTGCGGTTCTACAGGCTGAGATACACATCGGAGAAGCAATAGAGAGAGGGAGAGTGAGGGTGTTAGAGAGAGAGACAGAGAGAGCGAACGAATCGAGTAAATGTTTGCCATCTCCTCAAATAACTGGTGGCAGTATGTAAGACACAACCTGAGAGAGAACATAGAAAGCCGAGTTGAGGATGGAGATATCTCCTCAGAAGACCGAAACGAGTGATGATGGGAAGATGTGATTGGTGTTGGGATACAGTTGGACGTGAAGGAAATGTCGGAGGATATGTTGGATGCGGAGGTTTCAGTTTTTAATTTTAGAGATACAGTGCAGAAGCACGTCCTCTGGCTCAGCAAGTCCGCGCCGAGCAGTGAGCCCCACACACTAGAACCATCCATAACACACTAGGGACAACTTACACATATAACAATCAATCTACATACCTGTACGTCGTTGGAGTGTACGACGAAACCGATGAATGCGGGGAAAATCCATGCGGTCACGGGGAAAACGTCCGCACTCCATACAGCCAACACCCGTAGTCAGGATCGAACCGCTCTCCTGCGCTACAAGCGCTGTAAGACAGTAACTCTACCACTGCTCCACCGTGCCGCCCTGCGGCGAAAAGATGGGGACTCGCTGATTGCCTGTCACTGTCCGTATTGAGGTAGAATGAACGAAAGCAGAACTACTGAAGACAGAGGAGAGCGAATATCCATCTATGGCAGCAGAGGGCAGCTGACTCACTAAGGCGTGAGGATATCTCGGATGTGTTGGAATGTAAAAAGGTATCACCGGGGTGGCTGCCTCGCCAGTAGCTACGTGCTTTCTCGTCATATTTGCTGCAGCAGTGGGACCCACACAATCGGGCCTCACGTTCCGATTTCCAGAAAAAAGGGATTTATTCCTTATACTTTCACGTTCCGATCTCCAGAATATAGGGATATCTTTCATACAAGTTATCCCAGGGCCGGTAACTCGGAAGTATGGGACATAGACGTAATATTAACATTACTTCACCAGGGGGCTCAAGCTACATCCTAAGCATTCGCCGGCTCTCTAAGGTTCTTATCCTCATGGCACTGGCCTCAGTGCAACGGGTCGAGTCATATCGTAAATTGCGACTGGACGAGATAGACATTGGTAAGTTCTCGTTTAATCTTACTAGTAACCTCTTGGTCCTTTATCAAATCCGGTTCATTACATAACACTAAACCCAGAATTGCCTTCTCCCTGGTGAGATACAAGCTGTTCAAATAATCCATCACAAAGGCACTCTACAAAGTGCCTTTCTTGGGGTCCAGTACCAACCTAATTTTCCCAGTCTACCTGCATGTTGAAATCTCTCATAACAACCACAGCATTACTTTTACTACATGCCAATTTTAGGTCTTGATTGAACTTGCGCCCTATGTCCAGGCTACTGTTTGGGGGCCTGTAGATTAGTCTCATTAGGGTGTTTTTACCCTTACAATTCCTTAGTTCTATCCATACTGACTCCACATCTCCTGTTTCAATATCACCCCTTGCAAGGGACTGAATTACATTCCTCACCAACAGGGCAACCACACCCCCTCTGCCCACCTGTCTGTCTTTTCGATAGGAGGTATACCCTTGAATATTCAATTGCCAGCCCTAGCCCTCTTGCAGCCATGTCTCGGTAATTCCCACAACATCATACTTGCCAGTTTCTAACTGAGCCTCAAGCTGGTCCACTTTATTCCTTATACTTCACGCATTCAGATACAGTACTTTGACCTCCGTATTCACTTCCCCCCCGCCCTGATCTTACTCTGTTGTCCATTCTCAAGCTTTCCTTCCCATTAATTCGAGAATCTTTTGTAATTTGTCCTGTAGCCACTTCCCCTTCAACTCCATCTTTACACTCCAAACTTGTCAATCCCTGCCCCCCACTATTTAGTGTAAACCCACAGGTGTAGCCCTAGCAAACCTGCCTGCAGAATGTCGGTCCCCCTCTAGTTAAGGTGTAACTCGGTATTGTTTATACCATATATTTTTATGATATATTTTTCTGTGCAATGTCAATCACAAATAAGATGAAATGTCATAATGGTATGCAAAACCGTGAGATATATTGACAGACAATATACTGTATTCAATAGACAATAGTTGCAGGTGCAGGACATTCGGCCCTTCGAGCCATTCAATATGATCATGGCTCATCATCCACAATCAGTACCTAATCAGTGCATCAGTGCATAATAAGAATCAGTACATAATAATAAATTATTATTTGGGTATGTAATGGAGGAGGCCATGTGCTCAATATCAGGAGTAAGAGTTTTATAGGGGATCAGAAGAAGTATGTTTTACCCAATAAGTATTTGCGATTTGGAGCGCACTGCCTTATAATGTGGTGGAGGCAGAAATAGTCTCACAACATCTATGAAGCATCTGTACATGCGCTTGAATGCCGAGGCAGAGTTCGCAACTAATTGGAATTGTTTATTGTGCGAATCTATGCAATATTAGGGAGCATTTGAAGAACTTGGTGAAGCGAGCACACAGGCCAATTGTCAGATATGTTGCAGGATGAGAAAGGCTGAACGGAAAATTTAAATCACTGGATTTTGATCCCCTGAAAAGCGTTAATTGATGGATGGTTATTAATACATTAGCTGAGATAATGTTCGTTCACGAAGTAAACTGCGCACTCCGGATATCCACTGAAGCAAAGCCATGGCCGGGTCGACTGAGAGTCGGCACCTATCACCAACATTTCACATATTATGTGAAATAATCATAGAAGACAGTGTTCAAAGGAGATCTCGGCAATTTTTGATCTCCCCCCTCTCAAGTGCTGTCAAAACCAATGAATTATGATCAAAGTGTAGAGAATGGATGTGAAAGTTTGATAAGGGAGAGTGGGTCGAGGTTTGATAAGGGAACTCGGTGGGCCGAAGGGCCTGCTTCTCTCCCAGATCTTTCTATCAGGAAAGCAATCTGACATTTCGCTTTCCACGATGCATCTGCATAAGTTAAATGTCAATGGAGCCGTGCAGAACGTTCAGGTCTGCACGGGAAATTGAGTCATCGATGTGCCCTCGTGGCTGTCGCGTCAATGTGTTGGTCCTCGAAAGATTATGGGTAATGTTGATATCAAGGAAGCTGAATATCTCAATCATGCCCACGCCCACTATTGATGTTGTTTCGGCTTTGTACTCCACCATGCTTCCAACAGTGAATAACGAGCTCAAGCGTCTACCTTACATTGCGCGAGATGATTGTCCAAGCACCAGGTCACTGCGTTCTCTATATGCCTCCTGTACTTCATGTCGTCATTTGTCATGATTCGGCCCACCAGAGTCTGCAAACGTGTAGACAGAGGAGATCTGAATCTGCCCGTCCATTTGCGATGAGTGGAGAGTTTAGATGGGGACTGAGCCGCATCCGACGGTCTAGTGGAGTCGAGAATCATTGTGGATAGCATGTTGTTACATATCCTCATAATCGTGAGCTGTGTCTCAGAAAGGCGAACAGTGGGGAGCTGAATCCTAGGTCCATGAGATTAGAGATGAGTTTACATGCGTTTATGAAAGCCGCACTGAAGTTCATATACGCCATTAGCTGTCTCGCGAACCACTGGACGGTGGTGGATATCAGAGCCACTGGACGGTGGTCATTAGGACACTCTACCTCAATTTTCTTTGCACCGGGTTGATTGTGGAACTCTGGCAGCGAGTTGGGATTCGCAAAAAGTGAAAGATGTTTGTGAATTAATTTGCCTGCTGCTCTGCACAGGTGCCGATGGCAAGGCCAGCGACTCATAGTCATAGAGTCATGGCGTGATACAGTGTTCTAACAGGCGCTTCGGCCCAAATTGCCCACGTCGGCCAACATTTCCCAGCTACAGTAGTCCTACCAGCTACAATTGTCCATGGAACGAGCCCATTTGCTTTCCGCTGAAGTACTTTCAGGAAGGCTGGCCTGCCACAGTAACGGGTGGTGCAAGCATATCCAAGACAGGCGGGTTGCGTGGCAATCCGACGCTGACCTACTATTAAAAGCGTGCGTATATTCGTACAGTGACTTCAATAGGGTCGGATACTATTGTTGCCAGCGATACAGCTCGCCTTCGTTTTGTAGCCCGTGATAGTGTATCGGTCTTGACTGTTCACTTTGTGGCGTGTTAATCATCCTGTCCGAAAGTGGCCAACACTCACCTAGACTCACAGTTGTAATACTCAGTCAGCTTTGTGCTCATGCTATCAACGTCTTTCCGAGCGTGTACAGCTTGTGTTGGCAGAGCTATTGTGTTTCGTCCAAACCAAACCTTTGGATATGTCCCCACAGACTGCAATGACAGCAAAAACCAGTTCCTCCTCTGATTAATTATCTCGATGTACTCGTCAGCCCAGATAAACAGAGGAGATGAAGGTGGGGTTTAGCTACGTGGCTCTTCAACAACTGCTGCATGTACGGCGATCAACAGGACAGCATGTGTAATTTCAGGGGTCACCGATATTGTTTGCAGCAAGTCACTTACTTAAATCAAACTCGCTGATGTGGGTGCGCTCCTTTACTGAGTGCGGCAGACATACACCGCTGTTCTTTGTTCGATTGATGTTCAAGATAAGTATCCAAGAGAGAATAAACATAGCATCCGGCAAGATGCATGGACTTACTAGGTCCAGCACATGCAATGCCAACCCTGATGTTGTTTAAGTTCTGTTTTTTTTAGGTCTCCACTTGAATACGAATTCCAATCTTATCATTGGAATTTACCAGACAAGCCATCCACCCAAAATATTGCCCACAATTATGACGTCAAATCAGAAGGAAATGACACCGTCTCGGGAAAGTAATGCCACTGTCCCACTTAGGAAAACGGAACGGAAACCTCTGGAGACTTTGCGCCCCACCCAAGGTTTCCGTGCGGTTCCCGGAGGTTCACGGAGGTTTTTGTCAGTCGCCCCAATGGTCGAAAATGGTTTCCGCTTCTTCTATGTTCCGGCGAAAAACCTCCGGGAACCTCCGGGAAACTGACAAAAACCTCCGGGAACTTCCGGGAACCGAATGGAAACCTTGGGTGGGGCGCAAATTCTCCAGAGGGTTCCATTCGGGTTTCCTAAGTGGGACAGAGGCATAAAGCGACAAGGTTTAATAAAACTCATCTCCTCTGCAGCCTTCATAATTTTTCTCCATTGATCATCGTCATTTTCTGATCATAGAATCATAGAGAGATACAGCACGGAAACTGGCCCTTCGGCCCTACACCGGCCAACATGCTCCCCCCAAATCTATCCTATCCATGTACCTTTCCAACAATTTCTTAAACGGGATATTCCCAGCCTCTCTTGGTAGCTTGTTCCATACACCCACCACCATATGTGTGAAAAGATTACCACTCAGAATCGTATTAAATATTTTCCCCTTTACATTAAACCTATGTCCCCAGGTCATCGATTCAACTACTCTGGGCAATAAACTATTTGAATCTATCCGATCTATTCTTTCATGATTTGATAAACATTTTCATCCACTATTCCATTATGTCCAGCGGGAATATTCGCATGTAAATGCATCACATATTTATTTGTTCAGAAGTCTATAACTAATATGTTCTAATTACCCCGCTGGAGATATCCAAACACATAAATGTGGAGCACATTGAAACTATCATGGATTGAAATATGTCACTGGGAGAATAGTCGTCATTGAATATAGGAGTAGGGACGTAATGTTAAAATTTGACAAGGCATTGGTAAGACCAATTCTGGAGTATGGTGTACAATTTTGGTCGCTTAATTATAGGAAGGATGTGAACAAAATAGAGAGAGTACAGAGGAGATTTACTAGAATGTTGCCAGGTTTCCAGCAACTATGTTACAGAGAAAGGTTGAACAAGTTAGGTCTTTATTCTTTGGAGCGCAGAAGGTTAATGGGGGACTTGATTGAGGTCTTTAAAATGATGAAAGGGATAGACAGAGTTGACGTGGATAAGTTTTTCCCATTGAGGGTAGGAAAGATTCAAACAAGAGGGCATGACAAGAGAATTAAGGGACAGAAGTTTAGGGGTAACTTGAGGGGGAACTTCTTTACTCAGAGGGTGGTGGCTGTGTGGAATGAGCTTCCAGCAGAAGTGGTAGAGGCAGGATCGATTTTAACATTTAAAAGTAAAGTGGATAGGTATATGGACATGAAGGGAATGGAGGGGTATGGTCTGAGTGCAGGTAGATGGGACTAGGGGAAAACAAATGGTCGGCACAGACTGAAAGGGCGTTTCCGTGCTGTAATTGTTATATGGTTATATGATTACATGGTCATTTCACATGGAAAATGCATGGACCAGCAAGTCGTCTAGTATACGCTATCTACTATCCTTTTCTTGCAGCCAAATAGCTGTTCTTTGTAATTAAAGCATTGACAGAGGGCGGCGTATTAATAGAATAAACGAAAGTGGGGTCAGTACACAACACTGGTGCCGAGTTAATAATTATTTTAAAACGAGCCGGCAGGATGGACAAAGTAGACCAAAATTCATTACATCATAATCAATGTCCTTCCTGATTCCTTTGCACCTGTGATTGGGGGCAAATATTTGTAACGGTTATCACATGTTTTAATGTAAAATAATTTAAAGCGATTTCCTTTGTTTATTGGAGTATGTCTGAACTCCATTTCATCTGGCAATGATTGCTGTTCTAATGTTTTGTTTATAATTCTCACCTAAACATGACAAAACTAATCCTGCTGCGTTGAATAACAAAAGCGTCTTATATTTCCGTGTATTAATGGATTTTACATCGCAAAATGCCGTCAGCCGTACACTATAGGTTTATGAAGTACTATTATTATTATTATAAATTTTTTATTTATTATTTTATTCTTTATTTCGAACAGAATAAAAGAATAAAAAGCAACTGTGAAACACCATACAAAAAACAAGAATATTTATAAAGTGTCAAACAGTATCTATAAATAAATGAAAATGGAAGAAGCCAAAGCTTATTAATTCCCACCCCTTATTCAGCTGCTTCTAATTATCTTATACACATTTAGCAGCTATATGTACACCATATGTACACCAGCAGCTATATGTACACCAAATTATTTACATTTATACAATAATCACATATTTACAAAGCCATACAAAAAAAGAGAGAAAAAAAGAAAAAATAAAATAAAAAACCCTCATATACTATACAGTATCTCTTAGTCATATATACAACCCACCACCCTATAATCGCCCTTCCCAATACAATCAGTATAACAAATATCCCACTCACAATCACCTATCCTCATCCAAATATTCTTTTAAAAAAGCGTTGTTTTACAACTTTTTAAACTGAATTATGCTTGTGCTAAGTTGTATCTCCTGTTCCACACAATTCCACAAATTCACCCCCCAGATTGCTATGCACATACTTTTATGAGTTGTTCTGACATTGACTATTTTTAAATTATATTCCCCTCTCAAATTGTACCCACTCAAATTTGTATATTTCCTGGAAGTAAATTATTGCTTGTTTTGTACATGATGTGTGCAGTCTTAAATGTAACCAGACCGGTGAACTTCAGTGTATGTGACTTTAAGAATAATAAATTGGTATGTTCAAGATATCTAATGTTATTGATTATTCTTATTGCTCTTTTTTGTAATGTACATAACGGCTGTAGGTTGGTTTTGTAGGTGTTACCCCCATATCTCCACACTGTAACTCAGATATGGCAATATGAGTGTATTATAACCACTTAACAATCATATAACAATTACAGCACGGAAACAGGCCCTCTCGGCCATTCTAGTCCGTGCCGACCATTTATTTTCCCCTAGTCCCATCTACCTGCACTCAGACCATACCCCTCCATTCCCTTCCCGTCCATATACCTATCCACATTACTTTTAAATGTTAAAATCGATCCTGCCTCCACCACTTCTGCTGGAAGCTCATCCCACACAGCCATCACTCTTTGCGTAAAGAAGTTCCCCCTCATATTACCCCTAAACTTCTGTCCCTTAATTCTCATGTCATGCCCTCTTGTTTGAATCTCCCCTACCCTCAAAGGGAAAAGCTTATCCACGTCAACTCTGTCTATCCCTTTCATCATTTTAAAGACCTAAATCAAGTCCCCCCTTAACCTTCTGCGCTCCAAAGAATAAAGACCTAACTTGTTCAACCTTTCTCTGTAACATAGTTGCTGGAATCCAGGCAACTTTCTAGTACATCTCCTCTGTACTCTCTCTATTTTCTTGACATCCTTCCTATAATTAGGCGACCAAAATTGTACACCATACTCCAGAATTGGTGTACTCCAGAACAGGCCTTTTACAATTTTAACATTACTTCCCTATTGCTATATTCAATGCTCTGATTCATAAAGGCCAGCACGCCAAAAGTTTTCTTTACCACCCTAATTACATGCGATTCCACCTTCAGGGAACTATGCACAGTTATTCCTAGATCCCTCCGTTCCACAGCATTCCTCAATTCCCTACCATTTACCATGTACGTCCTATTTCGATTTGTCCTGCCAAGATGTAGCACCTCACATTATACAGAGCATAATGCCGAGATATTATACAGAGTATGAAATGATTTGTGGTCCAGAATGTGTCTTGACTTTCCCAATATTGCTATAGTCTTTGCTAGTTTTGACGTGGTTTATATGTGGTGTCCAGCAGAATTTGTGGTCTGAGAGCACACCAAGGAATGTATTTTCATATACTCTTTTAATGCTTGTGTTATCTATTTTCAATTGTGCTTGAGGGTTTGTTTTATGTTTTGCACATAGCACAATCTTTGCTTCGCTTAAATTTCGAGACAATTTGTTGATATCAAACCACTGTTTTAATGTATTCATTTCTGATGTGATGACCTCGAAAAGCTGCTTCAAATTGTCACCGGAACAAAAAATATTCGTATCATCGGCAATTATAATCAATTTCAATATATTTGATACTGCATATGTCGTTAATGTATATTATGAAAAGCTTTGGCTCTAACACAGACCCTTGAGATGCTCCACAAGTTATGTTCAAGTAAGTTGATTTATGTGCACCTAATTCTACAAATTGTTGCCTGTTTCTTAAATAGCTTCTCACCTAATCCAATCCAACCCCTCTGATGCCATACCTATCCAGTTTCATGAGTGAAATGTCATGATTTACGGTATCAAATGTTTTTTTAAGTCTATGAATATTCCCACTGCAAGTTTTTTATTATCTATGCAATTTGTGATTTCCTCGATTAGTTCCATTAGTGCCATAGATATTGATCTGTCTGTCCGGAATCGATATTGACTGTCGACGAAAAGCTTATGTTTTTCAATGAAATTATCAAGTATTTCTATAAAAAGTTTTTCAAGGATCTTAGAGAATTGGGAGAGTAAAGAAACAGGCCTGTAATTTGTGAAATGGTATTAGTTTTGCCATTTTCATTTTGTTTGGAAATTTACCGGATTGAAAAGAGAAATTACAGGTATAGAAACATGGAAACATAGAAATTAGGTGCAGGAGCAGGCCATTCGGCCCTTCGAGCCTGCACCGCCATTCAATATAATCATGGCTGATCATCCAACTCAGTATCCTGTACCTGCCTTCTCTCCAAACCCCCTGATCCCTTCAGCCACAAGGGCCACATCCAACTCCCTCTTAAATATGGCCAACGAACTGGCCTCAACTACCTGCTGTGGCAGAGAATTCCACAGATTCACAACTCTCTGTGTGAAAAACGATTTTCTCATCTTGGTCCTAAAAGAATCCCCCCTTATCCTTAAACTGTGACCCCTTGTGCTGGACTTCCCCAACATCGGGAACAATCTTCCTGCATCTAGCCTGTCCAACCCCTAAAGTCTCTATGAGATCACCACTCAATCTTCTAAATTCCAGCGAGTACAAGCCAAGTCTATCCAGTCTTTCTTCATATGGAAGTCGTGCCATCCCAGGAATCAGTCTGGTGAACCTTCTCTGTACTCCCTCTATGGCAAGAATGTCTTTCCTCAGATTAGGAGATCAAGACTGTACGCAATACTCCAGGTGTGGCCTCACCAAGACCCTGTACAACTGCAGTAGAACCTCCCTGCTCTTGTACTCAAATCCTTTTGCTATGAATGCCAACATACCATTCGCTTTCTTCACAGCCTGCTGCACCTGCATGCCTACTTTCAATGACTGGTGTACCATGACACCCAGGTCTCGCTGCATCTCCCCTTTTCCAAATCGGTCTCCATTCAAATAATAGTCTACCTTCCTGTTTTTGCCACCAAAGTGGATAACCTCACATTTATCCTCATTTTACTTCGGAGTCACGTGAGTGACTACGTGAAGAACCCGCCTCACGCTGGCAACGGCATGACGTCAACGCTGACGGCGCAAGGAGGAGCTGCAGTAAGGAGCAGCTCCTCGGCAGCGGTCGGAACGGCCCGCAGGTAAGTGCAGTTAGACCGGGGCGTTTTTTAGGTTACGCTGGGTGGCTCCAGCAAACGAAACCAAAAGTAAAATTTAGAGCCACGTTAACGTGCTGATTGAGCACTGATTATTAAAGAAAAATGGAGAAATCGGGAAAGAAGTTTTCGCGGGTAAAAAGATGTTCAAAAAGGGGTGAAAGTAAAAATACGGGACGCGAAGTTAGTGCGGACCCGGTTCCGATACCGTTGGCCGCCGATTTACCCGATAGTGAGTTTCCAGATTCTCCAGAAATAATAACCACGGAGGAAAATGTTCCTAAAATATGCAAAAAGAAATCTGAGAGGCCCGTGGTTTCTGATGACTCTGATACTGAAAGACCTCCAGACAATAAAACTATGTGGCTAAAAATGGAGCATATGGAGAAAGTTCTCCAAACAATAATGAGACAAGGGTCAGAGTACCCAGATGAATCCCAAAAAAATCCCTGAGGGGTTTGAATATGATGAATATGGCTGTGGGCCAAGTTGGGAATATGATACTCCGGACCCAGGATTTGGGCTGGAAGAAGTCTCATGGGATGATATCCCAATTGATTTAGGGCTGCAGAAGGCAGACCCTGCTGGTGGCTATATGGCTTTTGAAAGCACACCACAAAGTAAAAAGAAAAGGCCTAATGTGCCTGGGATAGCACAAGATTTTGCTATACCTGAAGGAAGTGGTGAGGCTATGGAAGAAATCCTAGCTGCAAACATAAATTATATGGTATCTCACCAACTTCACAATTCTGTGATGAATGAAACATCAGAATTATATAAAGCTCCAAGAAATTGTGCCTCATTGGAAGTACCTACGGTGAATCCGATGATATGGACGTCTATGACTCCAAGTATGAGAGCCCAAGAAGTGAAGTTTCAAAAGGTGCTCAAATTAATTTCTGCTGCCATTACGGCCTATGGCAGTCAAATGGAGAATCTGGAAATGGCAAAGATTCAAAAGGATACTTATGTAATTCATTCTATGAAATTAATTGTATGAGGAAAATGGCGATTCGGCCCATATTTCACCCTAGATTTGCAAGCCTGTGTCAAGAAAGTGGAGTTCAAGCTCCTGGGTATTTGTTTGGAGAAAATCTGCCGAAACAGCTGAAAGAGTTGGATGAAGAAGCTAAATATTTTAGCAATGTTAAACCTTTTGTTTTTGGACAAAGAAGGGTTTTTTTCGACCCGAAGGGGTTTCGATTTCCGTTATAGAAGCAGAAGTTTGTCACGAAAATACTATCGTGCTGTGCAGGCGAGTGCTTCCCTGTATTCGGGAAGAAGGAGACCACCACGCTCATACGGAGAGGTATTAAAGACTTATATACTTAAAGAAACTGTGGATGACTCCCCAGTTGGAGGGAGATTGCAAAAATTTTATAATGCCTGGCTTAACATTACTTCTGATCGATATGTATTACAAGCAGTTTCGGGAGCCATTATTATTTTTAAAGAAGGGGTTAATCCTCCTGTACAGAGTAGACCTGCTTATGCTTATGTGTTTTCTGCAGAGGAAAGAATGGAGATTAATGTGGAAATTGACAAATTATCTGGGAAAAGGCGTAATTGAAAAGACTTATGAACATAAGCATCAATTTGTCTCTAATATATTTCGAAGAGATAAAAAAGATGGTGGTTGCAGAATTATTCTGGACCTTACAGATCTGAATAAGTTTGTAGAATACAAACATTTTAAGATGGAGACATTCAGTACTGCAAAATATCTTATCTCAGCAGGGTGTTATATGGCTAAGATTGATTTGAAGGATGCCTATTATTCTGTAGCAATTCATCAATGCTTCAGGAGGTATTTAAAATTTAATTGGCTGGGACAATTATGGCAGTTTAAAGCTTTACCAAATGGATTGAGTTCGGCTCCTAGACTCCTTACAAAAACTGTTGAAACCAGTTTTAGCCCAATTAAGAGCACAGAAACACATTGTTATGGCTTATCTGGATGATATTCTGATCATTAATGATACTCAAGAGTCAGCTGAGCACTCAGTTTCAGTTACTAAAGCTTTGTTTGAAAAGCTAGGGTTTTTGATTCATCCAATTAAGTCCCAGCTGCAGCCAGCACAATCAATTAACTTTTTGGGGTTTGTAATTAACTCAGTGACTATGTTAGTTACTTTGCCAACAGAGAAGGCCAATGACATCTTGATGACTTGTAATTACCTCATTCACAAACCTTATCCCTCCATCCGAGAAGTGGCGAAAACCATTGGGAAACTGGTAGCAGCATTTCCGGCAGTGGAATTTGGTCCATTACATTATCAAAATCTTCAAAGGGACAAAATAAGGGCTCTTAAAGAGAAGGCAGGTCACTTTGACAGGCCTATGCAATTAACAAAAGAAGCCGTGTTGGAATTACAATGGTGGGTTGAAAATGTCCCACAAGCTGCTAAGAATTTCATGATTAAACAACCTGAAATGGTTTTACAAACGGATGCTAGTGCTCTCGGATGGGGGGCTACAGATTCGTCCTCCAGTTGTGGAGGTAGATGGAAAGCTCAAGAAGAAGCGTTTCTTCAAGTTTATGGTATTAACTATTTGGAGTTATTGGGTGCTTTTTATGGACTTAAAGCATATTGTTGTGCTAAACAAGGTCTACATGTGTTAATACAGTTAGACAATAAAACGGCTGTTGCATACATTAATCACATGGGGGGAGTTAGGTCAGTATCATGTGATTGATTGTCTGGCCAATGAGATATGGCAATGGTGTATTGGTCGCCAAATATGGATTTCAGCAAGCTACATTCCGGGTAAGGACAATGTGGTAGCAGATGAAAGGTCCAGGATTTTTAAAGATAATACGGAATGGATGCTTAAGCCAGCAATATTTAAGAATATTGTAAACCAATTTGGGTTGCCAGAAATAGATTTGTTTGCATCTAGGCTTAATCATCAGTTGCCTACTTATGTGTCTTGGGAACACGATCCAGATGCAGTAGCAGTAGATGCTTTTTCATTACACTGGGGAAAGATGTTCTTTTATGCTTTTCCACCATTTGCTTTGATTCAGAGATGCCTGAAGAAGATACAACAAGATTCTGCTTCTGGATTATTGGTAGTTCCAAATTGGCCAACTCAACCTTGGTTCCCAGTAATGCTGAATATGATTAAAGAACCATATATGTCGATTCCTAACTGTAGTGATATCTTGACTAATCCGGTAACTAAAGAGATTTACCCATTGTATGCATATATGAATTTGTTAATCTGCAGGTTTTGACCAGACCACTACAGGAGCTGGGATTGTCGGACCAAACTATGGAAGTTATGGTTGCATCATGGCGCAATAGCACACAAAAGCAATATATGACACATATTAAGAAATGGGAAGACTTTTGCACACAGTCAAATATTTCTTATGATACTGTAAATATTGCAAATGTTTTGGAATTCCTTGCCAATTTGCATTTTCAGCAACATTTAAGTTACAGTGCCATTAACACTGCACGCAGTGCCTTGTCATCCTATTTAGGGCTTATGACTGATCAGAGATCAATTGGGTCGCATCCATTAATATCTAGATTCATGAAAGGAATCTTTAATATTAATCCACCCAAACCAAGATACACAGAGATTTGGGATGTGAGCATTGTACTTACGCTACTTAGACAATGGACTCCAATTGAAGGGTTGACATTGGAAAGATTGACATTGAAATTAGTCATGTTAATGTCACTGGTCTCAGCTCAAAGAGTGCAAACTTTACAAATGTTGCGTTTAGACTGTATGCATGTGACTACAGATAATGTTGTGTTCTATGTTTACGAGTTGATCAAACAAAGCAGACCAGGGAGATCAGGAACAAAGGTAACCTTTCAAGCTTATCATATTGATCCTACTTTGTGTGTGGTTAAACATTTGAACGAATATATTAAAGTTACTGACACCCTTCGAGGAAATGAAAAAGCGTTAATGGTTACGCACAAAAAAACCACACACAAAAGCTTCAGTTCAAACTATCTCAAAATGGTTGAAAACAGGTGTTGGTTTTAGCGGGAGTAGACACTGATGTGTTCAAATCTCACTCCACCAGGGCGGCAGCTACGTCCGCGGCGAAGGGGCGGGACGTACCTCTCGAGCATATTTTAAAAGTCGCAGGGTGGAGTAAAGAAGAAACTTTTTCAAAGTTCTACAATAAACCTGTTCACACTATGACAAGCTTTGGACACGCGGTGTTGGGAGCACTATAATCACCTGCTTTGTTTACTATTAATTGCTATAATCAATGGTGTAGTCACTTCTATCTTTTATCACTTGTAATCATTTTTCCCTCAGATATAAGGAGGGTTATTATATGGTCTTTAAACCATTAAAAAGTTAATTGTGAAATGATCTAACATTAGTCTGGTTTCTCATGTATGTATTTACTTAGCCGGACTGTCGTATGGATTGATTCTACGACATAAAAAAACACAGAAAGCTTTAAAATCTTCACGTAGTCACTCACGTGACTCCGAAGTAAAATAGTAAGATTAAACAAGAACTTACCAGTTCGAAGTTTGATCGTTATTTTATGAGGAGTTACGATGAGGGATTACGTGCCCTCCGCTCCCACCCTCATAAAATAATTGATCAAATGGTAGTTCTAAGTCTTTTATGAGCCTTACTATGTTACTCCGGCTTTTGGTGTTCTGTGTTTTTCATGCCGCTGCTTTGAAGTATGCCGTTGCCAGCGTGAGGCGGGTTCTTCACGTAATCCCTCATCGTAACTCCTCATAAAATAACGATCAAACTTCGAACTGGTAAGTTCTTGTTTAATCTTACTATTGTACTGCATCTGCTTGCATTTGCCCACTCACCCAGTTTATCCAAGTCATCCTGCAGCCTCCTAGCATCCTCCTCACAGCTAACACTGCCCCCCAGCTTCGTGTCATCCGCAAATTTCGAGATGTTGCATTTAATTCCCTCGTCCAAATCATTAATGTATATTGTAAATAGCTGGGGTCCCAGCACTGAGCCTTGCGGCACCCCTCTAGTCACTGTCTGCCATCCTGAAAGGGAGCCGTTCACTCTTACTCTTTGCATATGAGTTAATGGTTCTGCAATTTCTTCAATTACGTGTTGCATTATAATCATATCGATATCATTCCAATCAGTAGAGGATTTGCTTTTACATTTTCTTACAGTGTCGATGATTTATTTTCCTCCGACTGCTCTAAGGAAGATAGAGCTGGTATTTCTATCGCAAAGATCAGTATCCGCCCCTTCTTGTTTTTTCCTGGGTCATTAATTTTTCCTGCCAAATCTGGTCCCACATTTACAAATAATTTGTTAAAACCATTGACTACATCATCCATACAATTTATTGTATTGTCTTCCTCAATAAAATACCCAGTGTAGCCATGTATTTTTGGATCGATTTCTCATAATACTATTTAGCACGTTCCATAAACCTTTCATATGTTTTTAAATTATTCTCTAATATTTTATTATAGTATTCTTTCTTACATATCCTCATAATATTTGTTCATTTATCCTTATATCTACTATATTGTACTTTTAAACCGTTTCTTTCTTTTTTGATTAACAAGAGATTACTGATCTAAACAGAAACCGTCTGACAACCATTCATTAGAAAATTGCGAGTTGCTTCTCTATGTTGATAAGGAAATGTGACACATTCACAGTGTAGAGTGTAGACAACAAACGTTGGCATATTCAATACAATTTCACTTATTCAATAACATAATATGAATAACGGATTTTGCTAAGTCTTCCGATGACACAAGAGTGCTTTCATTGTCGTTCTCTCAATTTTACCACAGTTTGCATCATGTTTATACATGAATGAGAATAAACGTGCGTTTTGTACGCTATATTGCACCCTATGCTGAAATTGAGAATATGGGCTGATTCGGATGTATTATTGTAAACACTTATTGTAAACACTGGGGTTGTGTGAATATATTAAATGTACCATAGAAAACTATAAAAATGGGTTGCACGGTGACGTAGCGGTAGGGTTGCTGCATAACAGCGCCAGAGACCCGAGATCATACTGACCGGGTTCTGTCTGTACGGAGTTTGTACGTTCTTCCCTTGACCTGCTTGGATTATCTGCGAGATTTTTGGTTTCACCCCACATTCCAAAGACGTACAGATTTGTAGGGTAATTGGCTTGGGATAAATGTAAATTGTCCCTAGTAACTGCAGGATAGTGTTAGTGGCGGGGATTGCTGGTCGGTGGGCCGAAGGGTCTGTTTCTGCACCGCATGCCAAATCTAAAGTAAATCACTTTCAGCTAATTTCTTCTACGATGAATGGTATGGTGTAAATTTAATTCTGATTTGTGCCGTTACATGAGATATAACATGTCATTAGTTTCTAATGGAGTAATATACCTTGTTCAACATACAGTGGAATTATAATGCATAATGGAGTGCGGTACTAAACTTGACGTGCGACTAGAAGCTGCTCGGCGCATTGCGTGGGTTATGTTAAATTAATTCCATTAAATAAGAAGTTTCACAGGTTTTAATGACGAAAACGTTTCTATATTAGTGGTCTTCTTCTTCTTCTTGACTATGGCGTGCACAGCTGAAAGTTGTAGGACAACTTATGCTCTTTGATCTTATTTGATTGTGCATGCCAGGTTGATTGCATTGGTCGAAACAGGGCGGACCACGCGAAGGTTGCAATCTCCCACCTAAATTAATGGTCTGAAGAAGGGTCTCGACCCGAAACGCCACGTATTTCTTCGCTCCATAGTTGCTGCCTTACCCTCTGAGTTTCCCCAGCATTTTTGATTCCCTGATATAAATGGGCAATTTGTCTTTCTAGCTACTTTAAGCAACCATTTGCTAACACGTTGGGATCATCAAAACCTGATACTGACACCTCTCGTGCATTGTGACAAGTGGTAAAACAATAAATTTTGGACTCTCTGCCAAAGATGCAGGTCTACCTGCAGATTTTTCACATTCAAGTAGTGCAAGCGCTGGCATCAGTTCTCGGTGAATCCGAAACATACTCTTGACTTGGTCCAATGTTTGTCACTCGAAAGCGATTGTAATTGAGCAATTGTTGTAAACACGCACCATTATCAAGGTGTGTTCGTTAAAGAATGGTTTCTATTGTCTTCAAGCAAAGATTATGAGTGTTCTGGCGTTTCTCCCACACATTGTCCCCTTTCTTCTATTTATCAACCGCGAACTTGGCCGCAATTATGATCCTGTTTGCGTGGAAGATGCCTGCTCTCCAAATGCATCACATGCAACTTGGTCGGCATGGCAATGACTGGTCTCCTTCTGATCATTAGCGCCATAATATTGAACCGAACAGCAGGGTCTTTCTGATTGAGAGTTTTCTCTACACTACCCCCGCTTACAGTGTCGGCACTGTGCTGATCAACGCCAGCAGAGATTGCTCTGTTTGTCTGACGGGCGCCTTCACCTTTGATTGTTTTTTTTCGCCGTTTGCTGCCTGGAGCTGAAAACAAGGTATTGCACCGGGAAAACAGCGGTTGTGGTTATAGTTGTTGTCTGTGTCCTGACATGTTTAAAAATCATTCTATTTTACTTTATATACCAACCGTTATACAATTTCGACGGTGTGTCCTGGTTCTGTGAAATTACACTACGCTACTGCACGTCACCTGCATGAAAAGCCTATGACTGGCTGGATCACATTTTAACATCGAGCGCCCCTTTCTGTCTGATTCTGCTGCTCTACGTCTGCACGTTTTGGCCGCCAGCTGAGTCCGCAGGGGGGACTTCGCGGTAACAGGAACGACCCCAAATCTCAGAGATCCAGAAAGGGCAAACCGCAGGAAGTCCATTATATTTTTATTCGCCATAACCGCCAGTTTCCTGCTACTGTGGATAACCTACGTGGGACATTTCCTACGTGGGTCATTGACTATACTTTCCAATTCTCGGCAATACCTATTTTACTGGATGTGATTTCGATAAGCCGCGATTCCTTCACGAAATAAGTACAAGCATATTTCAGCACCTCTGTTCCTGCATCAACACCTTTATTTACGCAGTGACTCAGACCAACTTCAGGAAGGAACGAGGATGCGGCGAAATATCCCCCAACATTGATTTGAAACTGTTTTATGAAAAACAAATAAACGCTTTCGGGGTTAGAAGCGGCTTTCGATCATCCAGAAAAGGACCAATTTATAACTTAATAGGACCATTCATAGGACCAATTTATAACTTAATCACATTTGGCCGCGTTTTCACATATGCTTCCCAAAACAATTTCTAATCCATGTACCTTTCTAATAATCCTCAAATGCTGTTATAGTATTTGCCGAAAGTGCTTCCTCTGGCAGCTCGTCTCTATAACACTCTCTAAGTGAAATATTCGCCATTTCGGCTCCTATTAAATCATGCTCTTTCATCTTAAAATCATAACCTCTTGTTTTTGATTTCCTTACCCTGGGTAAAATAATTTGTGTGTTCACGCCGTCGACTTCTTACGATGGAATACAAAAGACAGCACGGCTAAGAGCAAAATCTACTTCTGCTCAAAATTCAGGGATATAAGAAGGTCATTGTTTGGACTGAAACTCTAAACCGATAACGCGAAGGTGAAATTGACATCTATAACAGTCATCAAGCTTCCAAGTCATCAAGCTTCCAAGTCATCAAGCTTCCAAGTCAAGCTTCCAAAACAGCAAACTTAACGGGTCTGTTTCAGAAGAATTATTTGCACAAATTTACTACTGCTAAAAGTTGATTAAATCTTTTTCGCGGCATCCAAACAGATTTAGTGGTGATAGGGCAAATCCAGAATCTCTTCTTCCGCTGAGTAATACGACCACACCGGAACCATTAAATTGAATATGTGCAATAACTGCGAATGACCGTTGTTTTTTGTGGGTTGCGGAATGTGGCGCCTTTTGAATGAGAGGCCGTGAGTAAATACAAATCCTGGGGCTTTTTAAGAAGTGTTTGCTCAGTTGTTATTTGGTTATTTTTTTAATTTATTTTGACAAGTTATTGAATATATTCCCCCAAAAGAATGACAATGTGCTGGAGTAACTCAGCAGGTGAGGCAGCATACCTGGATAATATGGATATTTCACATCGATACCCTTCTTCGGCATCATTTTAAGGGAGGGAAAGAAAGCTGGAAGAATGGAGGAGAAGCAAGCAGCGCGGCAGATCATACGTAAATACAGGCGGGGGCGGCGCGGGAGGCGGTGTTGAGCTTGGACAAAGGATAGAGATGTAAAGACACAGGGTTTTGAGAGAGAAATATTAAAGTACTGCGATTTTTTCAGATCGGGGCCGGATTATAGATTGGAAGGGGAAGGGGAGGGTTGATTTACGTGCGAGTACATGTGGAGCACAGGGGAAGGGCGAAGAAATGGACGTGTAGGGGAGAAAGAGGTGAGGGAGGGAGTAGGGTGGGATATTTGGTAAATAAATTGGAGAATACAATGTTCCTACCGTTGGATGTAAGCCCCCCAAGAGGAATATGAGGTGCTGATCCTTCAGTCTGCCTTGGGCCTCGTCCAGTGGGGTCACAATGGACGAGGCCCAAGGCAGAAATTACATAACGGTAATGGGTAAGGAGTTAAACTGCTTAGCAACCGGGAGATCCCGTAGGGGTTGGCGCGCAAGTGTTTGTCGAAACGTATGCCAAGTATAACTTTAATCTCGCCGTTGTACTGGATGCTAAGTTGGAAAACACGGTATGCAATAGATGAAGTTAAAGAAGAACCCCCATCTTGGGATTGCATGGAACGACTGTTACGTTCTGTGGATGGCGATTATGGAAGGGGTATAGACACAGGCGTACCATCTCCTGAGGTAGCTGGGGACTTTACCTGCGGATGTGGTGGTTTGGTGGGAAAGGAATGAGCAAAACAGAACTACGGGACACGTAGAAGACACAGGTGCGGGGGTCCATCTAAGATAGCGAGAAACAGGGTGTGGGTACGTTTACTAAAGAAAGACGGTCTCAGAGTGGGTGCTAAGTGGAAATCGATTAGTTCTTGATTAGTAAAGGGGTGAGAGATTATGTGCAGAAGGCAGGAATATGGGTATGAGAGTGAAAGATAGAATAGCCATAATGGAATGGCAAACAGATTTGATGGGACGAATGGCTAAATTCTGCAGCTATGTCTCATTGCCTAACTGTCCGCCCGTCTTTTATGGGTAAGATAGCTGTGAATCCGAACCACGAAGTCACCGTGGCTGTCGTGAATCTTGATCTTCTGGATCAGCCGATGGCGATGGAAATTATTAAAACATTCGTAAAATCCATGCCGACTGCATCCAGTAGCCTACTCTATTCTAACACATTTGACACATCTTCGTAAAGTTAATCCGGTGCTTATGACAAGACCAACTGCGGAGATAACCATGATGAATCTTCCTAATTAGCCCATTATCGTCTCTACGCGAGGAAATCCCATCCCAACGAAACCGCCCCATTTGCTTCCATACCACTGTCTAAACGGCCACCTGACTACGATTCCTGGATTACCCCTGCGTCCCTTATTAAAGAAAGCAAGAACATTGGGTAATGCCCATACCTATGGGACTTGGCCCGTGGCTAGATAAGACACAACAATCTTCGTCGAGGCCTCCCTCAATCACCAGGGATCCGGGATCATCGGTACTTGGAAATATATCTACTTTATTGCTATTTATGAAACAAAACAGCAAGAAGGGAGATAACAAGGGAGGCACTCAGAGATGACATTGGGTATATTTTATACACCGAGGCAATGTGGGTGGAGCAATATCTTACAAAGGTGGAATCAATCTAATGCGATTGCACTGAGCGAGTCCCAGTCAGTATTAGTGAACTTAACTGCGCAACCCTCCTGCGTTTGCATTGTCCCTTAATCTTTCTAAATGTCTAAACCACTATCTCCCGCTGTCTATTGTGAGGATTGTAGTGCAATACCATTATTGTGATTACATATTTGCACCATTATCGTGATTACATATATGAGAGTTCCAACGATATTGCGTCAGTAGACGCACCCTTCTCGTGCTGCTCTTGCGTATTCCCTGACCAGAAGAGCAACTCCGCCATTCACCTTATCTTTCACTCAGACACCATATAACCATATAACCATATAACAATTACAGCACGGAAACATGCCCTCTCGGCCCTTCCAGTTCGTGCCGACCATTTGTTTTCCCCTAGTCCCATCTACCTGCTCCATTCCCTCCATACCCCTCCATTCCCTTCACGTCCATATACCTATCCACTTTACTTTCAAGCACAGCAACAACAATCTAATCGCCACGACATTGGGATGCCAGTCGTATCCCTCCAGCAATCACGTCTCCGTAATGGCTACAATATCATTGTTGGAGGCGCTCATTGCTCTACTTCATCTTTCCTTTCCCACTGTATTGTTTGCATTGAAATAAACACGCGAGTGCCCATCTGTTTCATCATATTCCTTCACCTCTCATTGTCTGTGCTTCTATTAAGTCACTGGTTATACCTCATACCTTCCCAGCAGTTCTTCCATTTGCATTCCGTTTGCAGACACAGGGAGAGAGGGAGATAGGGAGAGGGAAAGAGCTCCAGTGGATATTGAAGAAACAGCAGCAAAGAGAGCAGCAAAAAGCACTGATTGGCTCTAGCCATAGTGGGAGGAGAGTTAGAAGTGAGTCAGAGGGGGGAAATTGTTGAAAACTGAGGAATTTGGTTTGTAAATTGGGAAATTATACAATTTATCAATCAATGAAAACAGGACGGCAGTGAGGGAGTGGCCTTGTGAGGGAAATTCCCTGTGAGTAAAGATTTAGAAGATTGAGGGGAGATCTTATAGAAACTTACAACATTCTTAAGGGTTTGGACAGGCTAGATGCAGGAAGATTGTTCCCGATGTTGAGGAGGTCTAGACCAAGGGGTCACAGTTTAAGGATAAGGGGGAATTCCTTTAGGACCGAGATGAGGAAAACATTTTTCACAGAGAGTGTGGTGAGTCTCTGGAATTCACTGCCACAGAAGGTAGTTGAGGCCAGTTCATTAGCTATATTTAAGAGGGGGTTAGATGTGGCCCTTGTGGCTAAAGGGATCAGGGGGGTATGGAGAGAAGGCAGGTGCAGGATACTGAATTGAATGATCAGCCAAGATCATATTGAATGGCGTGGCAGGCTCGACGCGCCGAATGGCCTACTCCTGCACCTATTTTCTATGTTTCTATGTTTCTATGTTTCTAAAGTGTGAGTCTTTGGCTCGAGAGTCTTCGGCGAGGAGGCTGAGGAGAAAACGCTACGCAAAAATCTGGAGAGGGAGAGACGAAAGAGGGAGATGTCAAGCAAGCTGATTCAGTGTGATGCTTGCAGTATGTGGGAGGTCAATGACACTGCTGGTGCCTCTGGCTGCTACAAATGTGGGAAGTGCATCCTGGAACAGCTCCTGAAGGGCCGTGTTGCGCAATTGGAGAAGCCAGTGGATAACCTCAGGTTCGTCCGAGAAACTGAGTCGTTCCTCGACAAGTCCTACAGTAAGATTTTTGCACCTCAGGTTCTTGAAGAGATAAGGTGGGTGACTGTGAAAAATGGAGGGAAACATGGAATGCAAACGGCCCCGGGTATTGTACCTCTTGTGAACAGGTTTGCCCACTTAGAATCTGTCGGGACAGAAGACCTTATCACACTGAGCAGCGGACTGGCTTGCGAAGCAAAACAGGCTATTGAGCCAAAACCATACAGGCCAACGTCAGGCAACGCCATTGTAGTCGGAGACTCCATTGTGATTGGTACGGACAGGGGTTTCTGCAGCAACAGACGGGATTCGAGGATGGTGCGCTGCCTTCCGGGTGCCAGGATCCAGGATGTCACGGACAGTGCAGAAAATCCTCAAGGGCGAAGGTGAACAGCCGGAAGTGGTAGTGCATTCGGCACAAACGATGTCGGAAAGAAGGGGATGAATATTTTGCAGCGTGACTTCAGAGAGCACGAAATACTGCGGAGAAACAGGACCTCCAGGGTGGTTATCCCCGGTTTGCTTCCAGTTCCTCGTGCTGGCGAGAGCAGGAACAGTGAGATACGAGATCTGAATGTGTGGCTGAGGAACTGGTGCACGGAGCAGGGATTTAGATTCTTAGATCACTGCGATCTGTTTTGGAATAAGGGGGAACTGTACAGAAGGGACGGATTGCATCTTAACAGGTGGGGGACCAGCATTGTGGCAGGCAGGTTTGCCACTGTTACACGGGTGGTTTCAAACTGAATAAGGGGGTGGAGTGTCAAATGGGATAATCAAGGATGGAGTTAAAGGGTAAGAGAGTAAAGGGATAGTTAATGAACCCAGAATTAACGGGAAAGGACGCTCACAAAGGGAAAGGGGAGTATGGCCAAGTGTAATAGGGCTGGATGTGAAAGGTGAGATGCGTAACGAATTAAATGTATTGTATATGAATGCGCAAAGTATGAGAATAAAGTAGGTGACCTTGAGGCTCAGTTAGAGATTGGTAGATATGATATTGTGGGGATTACTGAGACATGGCTGCAGGAGGATGGGGACTGGCAACTTAATATTATGGTTATAAATCCTATAATAAGGACAGGCAGGTGGGCAGAAGAGGGGGGGGGGTGGCTCTGCTGGAGACGGGTGGAATTCAGTCCCTTGCGAGGGAAGTCATAGGGACTGAAGAGGTAGTGCCACTGTGGATTGAGTTGAGGAATTGTAAATGCAAGAAGACACTAATTGGCGTTATCTACAGACCACCAAATAGTAGCCCGGATGTAGGGTGCAAGTTGCAGCAGGAGTTAAAACTGGCACGTAACAAATGTAATGCCACTATGGTGATGGGGGATTTCAATATTCAGGTAGACTGGGAAAGTCAGGTTGGTTCAGAAACACACGAAAGAGAGTTTGTAGAATGCCTCCGAGATGGGTTATTAGTGCATCTTGTAATGGAGCCGACCAGAGAAAAGGCAATTCTGGATATAGTGTTGTCCAATGAACCAGATAGGATAAGAGAACTCGAGGTAAAGGAACCGCTTGGAGGTAGTGATCATAATATGATTAGTTTTAATCTGCAAATTGAGAAGGAGAAGGTTGAATCGGAAGTATCAATGATGCAGTTGAACAAAGGGGACTAGTAATGCATGAGAGGGGAGCTGGCCAAGGTAGACTGGAAAGGGATCCTAGCAGGAATGACAGTAGAAAAACAATGGTAAGAATTTCTGGGCATAATCTGGAAAACGCAGGATCATTTCATTCCAAAAAGGAAGAATGATTCTAAGGGGAGTAGGAGGCAACCGTGGCTGACAAGAGAAGTTAAGGATAGAATAATACTAAAATGAAAGATGTACAACACACCAAAGAGTAGCCGGAAGCTAGAGGATTCGGTAACTTTCATTGGACAACAGAAGGAAACAAAACGGGCAATACGGGCCGAAAAGATGAAGTACGAATGAAAGCTGGCCAGGAATATAAAGAAGGACAGTAAAAGCGTCTTTAGATATGTTTATGGAAAAACTGTAACAAAGATAAATGTGGGTCCGTTGAAGGCAGACACGGGTGAAATTATTATGGGCAACAAGGAAATGACACAAGAGTTCAATAGGTACTTCGGATCTGTCTTCACTAAGGAAGACACAAACAGTCTCCAGGTGCACTCGAGGACAGAGGATCTACGGCGGTAAGAACTGAAAGAAATTTACATAAGGCGAGAAATAGTATTGGGTAGGCTAATGGGACTGAAGGATGATAAATCCGCTTGGCCTGATGGTCTGCATCCCAGGCTCCTCGGGGAAGTGGTGGTCTTGTTATAGTGGACGCATTGGTGCTCATTTCCCAATGTTCAATAGATTCAGGATCAGTTCCTGTGGATTGGAGGATAGCTAATCTTATCCTACTTTTCAAGAAAGGAGCGAGAGAAAAAAACGGGGAATTACAGACCAGTTAGTCTGGGAAAGATGGGAAAGATGCTGGAGTCAATTATTAAAGAGGTAATAATGGGGCATTTGAGCAGCTGCAAAAGGATTAATCCAAGTCAACATGGATTTCTGAAAGGGAAATCATGCTTGACTAATCTTCTGGAATTTTTTGAGGATGTGACAAGTAAAATGGATGAAGGGGTGCCTGGGTATGTAGTGTATCTGTACTTTCAGAAAGCCTTTGATAACGTTCCGCACGGGAGGCTGGTGACTAAAATTAGAACACATGGTATTGATGGTAGGGTGTTGACATGGATAGAAAATGAGTTGGCAGGCAGGAAGCAAAGACTATGAGTGAATGGGTCGTTTTCAGAAAGGCAGGCAGTAGCGAGTGGTGTGCCGCAAGGCTCGGTGTTTGGGCCCCAACTGTTTACCATATATATTAATGATTTGGAAGCGGGAATTAGGAGCAACACTAGCAAGTTTGCGGATGACACAAAAAGATGGCTGGCAGTGTGAACGGTGAAGAGGATGTTAGGAAGTTGCAGGGTGACCTGAACAGGTTGAGTCACTGGCAGATGCTGGCAAGCGGAGGTCATTTAAGACTGAAGTGTGAAAAAACGTTTTCATCCAGAGAGTTGTGGATTTATGGAATTCCCTGCCACAGAGGCCAAGTCACTGGGTGGATTTAAGAGAGAGTTAGATAGAGCTCTAGGGGCTAGTGCAGTCAAGGGATATTGGGAGAAGGCAGGCACGGGTTATTGATTGGGAACGATCAGCCATGATCACAATGAATGGTGGTGCAGGCTCGAAGGGCCAAATGGCGTCCTCCTGCACCTATGTTTCTATTTTCCTATGAAAGATGGAGAGGGAGAGGGAGGAAAAGATAGAATGAAAGGGATGGTGAGAGGGGTAGAAATATGGAGAGAGGTAGTGGGAGTGGGAGGGAGAGGGAGAGGGCGAAGGAACGAGAGGGAAATAGAGTGGTACCGGGAGAGAGGAAGAGAGGGAGAGAAGGGGATGGAGAGAGAGAGAAGGGGGGGGGAGAGAGAGAGAGAGAGAGAGAGAGAGAGAGAGAGAGAGAGAGAGAGAGAGAGAGAGAGGTTGTGTTTTCTTCTCAGCTCTGCGGTTGAGAAGGATTGAAGCAGCCTTTCAAGGATTTTGCTGTTGGAGAAGGAACAGAGGCAGAGGGGCTTCATAGTTTAACTTATCGTTGGGCTGTTGAAACTTTCCTCTGGTCTAGGATTCCTCTACTAGTGCGAAAATTCCTGAGTTTTTCTCTACATTGTCGAGGTGCGGTTGTCGTTGGCGGACTGCCAAGAGTGCCTGGAGATCGAGGGCACGAAGATTGCGGTGTCTTTGTCTTTTTTGCACCGTTTCTCTGCCCTAAATTCATTTTGCACAGTGCGCTGCCTGGCTTAATGTGAAGAAGGTATTTTTGCTTCTGGCTCGACTGGATAGAGCTTCCCAAAAGCTGCTCTCGGCTGTGGACGAACTTGGGGACTTTCCTGCTTCAGCTGGAGGTTTCTGCTTTCTGCTGCCTGTCTTTGACTGTGACTGTTTCTGGAACTTAACTTGGAGCTGAGCTGCTGGGGTGCCTGGAGCTGGTTTGTGCCTCTGTCAGGATGGCGATGGCTGGGGCGCGGCCGAAGGACCGGACATACGCAGTAGCAACAGTGGCGGGTACGAGGCCATCTGAGCATGAACCTCATGTTGACTTGGATTGGGACGGGTTTGGTATCTCGGTTCAAACTGGGCCTATGATGTCAAGGGGAGACATTACAAAGGCCTTGAATGAACTTCTTGGGAGGGGAGCTATTGTCTCTTCCGAGCTCGAAAGAGGAAAGGTGGAGGTGATACTAAAGGGTGTGGCCCGAGCATTGGAGCAGGGGGTTTCAGTGAGGGGGGTCCACATACAGGTGGATCCGTGGGTATCCAGGGTGAGACTGGTTCTCCTGCGGAGTTGCCCCACATGTATTCCAGACGCATCACTTATTCCACACCTGTCTAAGTTTGGGGAGGTGCGGTCTAAGTGCTTTAGGCTCATGCACCCTGGGGGGGACCCAGAGGAAAAAGGGGTCTTCAGTTTCAAGAGGAGGGTGTTCATGAAGGTGGGTGAGGGGGATGGCGCTGAGGGGAGTTTCGAGGTGGAGTATAGGGGTCTCCCTAGAACCGTGCGTTGGAGTTGGGGAAAGGCACGGTGTCATGCGTGCGGCGAATTCGGACATCTCCGGAGGGAGTGTCCTATTCGCGGGGTCACTGCGAGAAGTTCTAGCGCAGCGGCCCAGGGATGCGCTGCTGGCCCATCCGGCGTGGCTCGTCAAACCTCAGTGGCGCGGGGTGGTACTGCTGACCTGGCTAGGGCTGCCAGCTCTGCCTCGGTGATCCAGGGCGGCAGTGATAGCCCATCTGGGCCTGCAGGTTCCGCCTTGGGGACCCAGGGCAGCGATAGCCCCCGCCCCCCATGTCTTGAACCTGTGGTGGTGGCTGAAGGCGGGGCACAGGGGGAGGGGGGTGAGGAAGGGGGCAATTGGGAGAAGCAGAGGAAAGAGAAGAAGAAGGAGAGGAGAAAGGCCGCCCGAGCGAGTCAAACGGGATCGGGTGCGCACCTGCCGAGTTCTGATACCACCCAAGGGGTGCCTGCCAGCTCCAGTGTGGTGCAGTTTGCACCTGTCGTGGTCCAGCAAGGAGCTGAGGTGGTTCAGACGGGGCAGGGAAGCAAAAACGTGTGGGTGGTAAAGTGGCTGGGGATAGTGTGGAGGCCGAAGACACTTCTGTTATGGAGGTCACCGTACTGCCACATGCTAGCGGGACAAAAAGGAGGTTAGTGCCTGGCGAGGAAGAGCAAGGGCGTGGGTCCAAAGTGAGGGGATGTCTTTCTCCAGACCTTCCACCACTGATGTGGTTGGTGGTCTTGAAACTGGTGCCCTCCGGGTCGGAGGTTGGGCCTCTATCTCAGGGATCTTCCGCGAGTGTTATAAGACCATGTGATGCGGTTGACTCCTCTGGTGTGTCCTCGGAGCGGGAGGATGCCCCTTCGTTTCAGGGGACCTCTGAGGGAGTTATCTCATCGGGTGTTGAGGTTAGCTCCCCTGGGTGTGTGTCCTCTGGGTCGGAGGAGGTCCCCTCGTTTCAGAGACCTACTGAGGGTGTTGGCACGCCAGATGATGGGGTTAGCTCCCCTGGTAGTGTGCCCCCTGAGACGGGGATGAGCAGAGTCAGCCCGAAGGTGGAGGTTCAGGGCATTGGTGTACCACTCTGTGCTCCTTAATCAGAAGCCAATGGAGGTGCTGGGGGTGTGCTGCCTCTCAGGCTGAGTCGGCAGGGGAGAGTTTAGAGGCAAGAAGATTCACTGGTGTTGCCTGTGGAGAGGGTACTCTGGGTGCTGTGGAGGTCGGTCTGTTTCGGGTCGTGATCCTCCTTCAGTTTCCGAGGGTGCCAGTGCACCACAGACCCTGGGGGGCCTCTTGTTTTTTCTTCCACAGGCCCAGACGTGGAGGGTGATGGGAGAGTGCAGGAGCCCAGCCAGTCAGTGAGCTGCTTGTTGCGGTCAGGGGTGTCGGGACCCTTCCCTGGCATTGATCCTGGGGGTGGTGGCATGCCGGAGGAGGGGAGAGTGATGGGGCCAGTTTGTGTAGCGGGATTAGTGAACTTTCCGAGAGTTCTGGTCTTTCAATTTTTGATAACGACCCTGGGAGCTGCACTGGCCAGCTTGTTGTTTCAGGTGCGAGTGGGTGGCCGAGTGCCCAGACTCCAAGAGGCCGTGTATCATGCAACAGTTATCTGTGAGGTGCGAGAGTTCCTAGAAGCAAGTCATACTCTCAGAACAAAAATGGTGCTGCAAAGAAACGGTGGGAGATTGGCCACTTTGATTAAGACTCTCGAGGCTATCCTTGGCAACAAGGACAGCGATCTTCCTGACATCTGAGAAGAGACAGTTTGGGACTTTTTGAAGTTCCTCAGAGAGAGAGTCTAGGCGGAGTGTGAGGATCTCAATTTAGTGTGCCTGCACATTCACAGTACTACATTAAATTTAAACGGGAGTAGAGAGAGTTTTTCGCAGATTTCAGCTTTTATCAGTCCTTAGAGAGGGGAAATTTGCGGTGTGTTTTCGCAAGAGACGCATACTGTTGTTAGTGATGAACCCACCTGGCGACTGGAGTGGGAAGGGGGGGTCTACATGAGCCATCTCAGCTCGAACTCGAGTGGGGTGGCCTTTCTGTTGGCCCCGAATTTTCTGCCAAATGTTTTAAAAGTGCAAGAAGTTGTACCAGGACGTTTGCTCCATCTGGCCGTGAGCCTGGATGGCATGCCGTTGCATTTCATTAACGTGTATGCCCCTAGCTCCGGCACGATGCAGGCCGGCCTACTTCAGGAGGTGACTGCTCTTTGAGCACAATTAATAGGGGAAGTGTGTCTTCCTTGGTGGGGATTTTAAAATTGCACACTTGAGGCGCGAGACCGTTCTGGTACTCAGTGTGCCCCTGCTGTAGCGAAGAAGCAGAGAGGGTTGATTGAATCCCTTTGAGTTGGTTGATGCCTGGCGGAACCTCCACCCGGATTCCACTGCTTTTTCGCGGAGGTCTGAGGGTGGTGGTTCCCGCATTGATCGAATATATATTTCACGAGCGTTTGTTTCCCGTGTCTCGGCGGCATCAATGCGGCTGGTGCCGTGCTCGGACCACTGTCTGGTGCGTGTGGATTTCAGTCCAGCGCGTGCTCGGGCTGGGTCCGCGTACTGGCACTTTAACATCAGGCTGCTGGAGGATCGGTGTTTCCGGGAAGCATTCAGTCGGTTTTGGGGGAAGTGGAGAGAGAGGCCAGAGGTGCTTCTCTTCCCTTAGGCAGTGGTGGGATGTGGGGAAAGCTCACATCCGTCCTTTTGTAAGGATTATACGTGGGGGTCGACCGAAAGCGGGACTCAGCGGTCGAGAGGCTTGAGAGGGAGATACTGGACGCAGAGTCTCGTCTGGGTCGGTTTGTGAAGACTCCTGCGAATGGGGAGAGTTTCAGATGAAGAAGGAAGCTTTGAGGAGCCTGCTGCTGAGCGGTCCCGAGGCGCCTACGTGAGGTCGCAGGTCCAGATGCTGCGCGATCTGGACCGAGCTTCGCCTTTCTTTTTCTCTCTGGAGAAGGGGCGGGAGCTCGCAAACAGCTCGTGGAGCTGCTCGCAGACGACGGGTCCTCTGTCACTGATCCAGAGAGGATAAGAGCCTTGGTCAGGTCATTTTATGGTCCCTGTTCACTGCGGATAGATTCAACAGGGAGCTCAGCGAGATCTGTGGGAGGGTCTGCCGACTGTAGATAGGGGGGTGGCAGATCTTCTTGATGGCCCCTATATCTTTGGAGGAGTTGACTCGTGCCCTGCATCAGCTCAGGAGCGGTAAGTCCCCTGGGATGGATGGGCTGACGGTAGAGTTTGTTAGAGCGTTCTGGGATGTTCTTGGTGGAGATTACATGTTGGTTCTGGGGGAGAGCCTGGCGACCGTGAGATGCCCTCTCGTGGCGTAGGCATTTGTGTTGTCCTGCTGCCCAAGAAGGGTGAACTCCGCTTGTTGAAGAACTGGCGCCCGGTCTCTCTCCTATGCACAGAGTTATAAAGTTTTTGCACGGGCAATGGCAAATCGCCTGGGCTCCGTGCTGTCTCAACTGATTCATCCTGACCAGTCCTATACAGTCCCTGGCAGGTCCATTCAGGATAACATCCACCTGGTAAGGGACCTGATTCATCTAGCCCAGGGCACTGGTCAGCCAGCTGCTTTTCTGTCTCTTGATCAGGAGAAGGCTTTTGATAGGGTGGAACATGAATACCTTTTCGGGACGTTGCAAGCGTTTGGGTTTGGGCCGCATTTCGTGGCCCGGGTCCGACTTTTGTACACTGCAGTGGAGTGCCTTGTGAAGGTTAATGTCTCCTTTTCATTTTGGGAGGGGGGTCCGTCAGGGGTGCCCCATGTCGGGTCAGTTATACTCGGTCTGTGTGGAGCCGTTCCTGTGTCTTCTTCGGAGGAGGTTGACAGGCCTGGCCCTACCTGGCCCGGGGGTGGAGGTGGTTCTTTCGGCGTATGCCGATGATGTACTCCTTATGCTCACTGATCCTGGTGACCTGCGGAGGATGCGTGACTGCCAGGAGATTTTCTCGGCTGCATCTTCTGCTAGGATTAACTGGAGTAAGTGTTCTGAGACTTTTAGTGGGTGAGTGGCAGGTAGACTCCCTGCCAGAGGAGATGGTAATGTTTGCGTGGAGTACCACGCAACACTCCTCTATCTGGGGGTGTACCTGAGTCCCACTGAGGATGCTTGGCCGGCAAACTGGCGGGAGTTGGAGACGAAAGTGATCGCCCGGTTGGGGCGCTGGTCAGGCCTGCTTGGAGTTCTTTCCTTTCGTGGAGGGTGCTGGTCATAAACCAGCTGGTGGCCTCCATGTTATGGTACCGGCTGGCTACTCTTGTGCCCGCCCTCTATTTTTGCATCTGCTTTACAGAAGAAGCTGGTAGATTTCTTTTGGAAATAGGAAGCACTGGGTTTCCGCGGCGGTCCTGAGTCTCCCGTTAGAGGAGGGCTGCCGGTCCTTGGTATGTGTGCATACCCAGGTGGCAGCTCTCCGCCTCAGGACTCTGCGGAGGTACATGTACGAAGAGAACCCACCCAGATGGCACGCTCTGGCCACGTATTTTTTCCGTCGGGGTCGTTGTCTAAGGGGGGTCTCACGGCTCCCGTGGCGGGTATCAGTCGACCCGCTCTAAGGGGCTTGCCTTGTCTTCTACCGGGATGTGCTAAGAGTGAGGAATTTGGTTGTTTTCAGCCAGCGTGTTGTTCCAAGAGGGGAGGGGGTTGTCGTGGCTGCGGGAGTGACCGGTCCTCACCCTGTCATGGCGGGTGTCGAGGAGAGGCGAGTGCCTAGAGTGGTTCTGATAGAGCTTACCCCCGCTCCGTCAGATCTGCTCATCGGGCCTAGGATCCGGGATATTTCTCGGGTACCGGTTCCACACAATCTAAGCCGCCTTTTCTGAGATGACCAGCTTGCCATTTCGTGATGCGAAGAGACGCACACTGTACAGGATGCTCCTGCACATTTTGCACCTCCTTACCTTCGTCTCCCGTCCCGATACACCATGGCGGACGGTGTTACCACCTGAAGGCGGGGAGGTCCTCAGTGGGGATCTTCTATAAGCGAGTTGTTTCCCCTTTACATTGGGGACCTGGGGTGGAGGGTGTTGCACCAGAGCGGTGTTTGGTAATAGACTTTTGAGTCGGTTCACGGGCTCGTCCGCAGCATGTAATTTCTGTGGCGAGCAAGAGACCGTGTTCCACGTGTATATGTAGTGTGAGAGGCTACTGCCCCTGTACCAGTATCTGAAGGGTTGTTCCTCAAGTTCTGGTTGCTTTTTAGTCCCACGATTCTTGTGTTCGGCCACAAGGCAGGGAGTGGGGAGAGCCGAGTAGGGGGGGAACTTCCCTGTCGGTTTGCTCTGGGCCTGGCCAAGATGGCCATTCGCGGGTCCAGGCAGCGGGCGGTCGAGGTCAGGCTAGAGTCGGCTGCCTGCCCCTTTTCCGGGCCTACGTCCGTGCACGTGTGTTCCCTGGAGCGGGAACATGCGGTGTCCACGGGGACTCTGGAGGCCTTCCGTGGGCGCTGGTCACCGCGTGGGGTTCAGTGTATTGTGAACAATGATTGTATTGTTGTACTATAATGGTTGTATATAGTGCCATTTTTTGATTATGGTTTGATGTGTTGTATTATATTGATTGTGTCAATAAAGTTTTGAAACTAATAAAAAAAAAATAAAAAAAAAAAAGAGAGAGAGAGAGAGAGAGAGATAAAGAGAGAGGGAGGGGGGTAGTGAGGGCGAGAGAGAGCGAGCAAGAGAGGGAGAGAGGTGGGGGGGGGGGCGGGAGCAGGAAGGCAGAGTATAGGTTAAAATTGAGAGAAACATATAATTACATTGTCCGTTCATGAAATGCCCATATTTTCAACCAATATAATCTCGGTCATTACTTCTTCTCCCTGCTCTCATCTAACGACACAGAATCTTGAAAACACGCAACACAGAACTAACTGCGTCCCATCTATTATCTGATTCACACCGACCCTATTTTGCATTGGAATTTGTCCCTGTAAATGCAGCTGCGCGATGCTGAGAAATACCTATGTAACCTGTATCCTGCCTTGTATCTTATCGATTGTACTTGAGGACAATTTGAATGTATTTACGTCTAGTATATCCGATTTGTTTGGATATCGTACAAAACAATACTATTGCCTGTTCCTCGCAACACATGACAACAATAACTATAATCCTAACCCTAAACTTTCACTCGAAAGTCTGCAGGATTTGCGAATTATGATCCAACGCCTTTTTTTCCCAATTACGCGTTTCCGTTTACTTAATTATTTTAACAATTACATTCACTGGATATTTTCACCGCATTCTTCAGTTCTTCTCTGAATTTAGGACTGGTCAGGACATAAACACACGTGTTGGTGCAACTACTGAGAACTTGCAAACATATGTGCTGTTTGCTCTGTGATAAGACTATGAACAGAAAAAGAGTAAACCATGCTTGCAATCCGATAGTAAACCATGTACACAAACTGTGTTATCCACAACAATAAAAAGCTGCCAGTTAAACTGAAAAGTAAAATTATAGATTTTCTGCGGTGTTCTATCTCAGGGTCCTTGACATTCTCGCCATTGCTGCAGCCCCGGAGCCCCCTGCGGACCCTACTGGCCGCTAAAATACGGCCGGCTGTTAGAATATTGAGCAACATCATCAGGAAAATCGGGATGCATGGAGTTAAAATGCGGTCGGTTATGTCCAATGCCCCCCAAGCGACGGATGTAAAGAACTCCGGCTTTACAGCACAAAACCACGGTACGTCATCAACGAGAATTTGTGGTCTGTATATAAAGTACCAAGGGATAGAGATTAAGCAGCTCATTACACTCACTGTCCCGATAACCACACTCGCCGTTCTCTCGGTGCAATATTTAGTTTTCAGCTTCTCACAACAAATGGCCACAAACCGATCAAAGGTGAAGGCAACTGTCAACCAGACGGAAACGTGCGTGGCAGCAATAACGAAGACGACGATGAGACTGCACACTGGAGTAATGTGTAGGAATGATTGCGGAAAGTAACTCTCGCCAACCCTCCTCAATAAAGGGCTAGAGATAACGACAAGAAGATCGGACGATGCCATTCCAACCAGGTAGCGAGTGATACATTTGGAGAGACCACACTTTCCTCGGGATAGGATCACAATCGCTAACAAGTTAACTGCAAGAGAGAGAGCAAATAGGCAGAGAAAGTAGTGATCAGACGTGAAGACAAAGCATGCACCAACGAATGTCATGATCATTCAATACGGGAGGGGGCTGCTGAGTCGTGGAAGGGCACCTGTCGGCGATTAGGTGGAGATCGACATGGACCATCGGTGGGAATTAGCAAACTTCTTCATTTGAGAGCATTATTCCTCTGCGTTCTCTGGATGGCCGATAGGGCCCGAGTCCTAGAAGCGTATTAATAAAAACGATTGTGTCTCATCGGGTACACACTGCTTTAAACCGTAATCCAGATGCGGACCTTGAACGTCCTTAGAACTGGCGGCGGACAATTCATTTATCCGATGTTAGTACAAGCTGATATGGGCTGGCCCAATATTGGAACTTTTTTTTATAAAGAGAAGTGATGTCGAGAGCGAAATTGAAAAGGATACATTAAAAGGGAAAGATGAACTGGACAGGATGCAATAAAAGCCTTCAAAAGTTTGGAAAGTGCAGATTAGGAAGTTACCGCTTCAAGACCGGGAAAATCGATCATGATTGCTTTGTGTGAGTGCTTTGGGCCTTTAGTCTGATTTGGGGATTGAGGCGGAGACCGTAACAAACACCCCGGATGAACCAAGACATGAGCAATGTAAAGTCAACACAAAGTCTTTGATTGATCCGAGCGGAATACTTTGATATTCAACGGGGGCGATTCTCCGGGAGAGAATGGCGTACACTGGTAAAGATTGGTATTCACCAGAAGATGTTGGTTTTCAACGGTGAGACTACCATTCACCGAAGATGTCCGTATTCACCAAAAGATTGGCAGTCACCTCGTGAGATTGGTATGCACCGGGAACGATTGGTATTCATCTGGAAAGATAATCATTCGCCGCAGAGATATATATGCAACGGTAGACGAGGATATTCACTCGGGAGGGGGATATTGATTCGGAGACGTTGGAACTCAGCTGCGGAAGAATTGTATTCATCGCGGGTCATTCCTATCAACTGTGGGATTGTTACCATTGACCGGTTGAGGTTGACATTCAATGGGAAAGGTTACCATTCACCGGAAGATTTTGACTGACCAGAGGGGTTTGACAATGCTAGGGAGGTTTTGGCATGTACTAGCTGATCTTCTGGCAGGGATTTGCGAAAAGTGACATCTGCACATACCAGAAACACAACACAGACAATACCAGCAGAATATTTAATGTATGTTTGTATTGGGGAGCTACTCGGTCGCGATGCATTAGGTGCTTACATTTAATTGAGACATTCAATAAGAAGTATATCGGAAAAAGTACCATTGCACTCTGGGTAGTCTTTAAATTCAAAAAATGTTCCTAATGATTTTATAAAAGTATTTCAACCCGATAACTAGTTTAAGGGTCGTTTATCGAAACCGAGAGAACTTTTTCGGGTAACGATGAAGAAGCCTATGTGCGCGCTATGAATGCTCTCAATCTGCCAACAGATTTGCCACTGTCGCCATTCATATCGCTAGTTTTTGCGATTTCAATTTCGGCTGCGGAGCCTCCCACTCTAATTAGCCGTTCAGTTCACCCGCCCACACTGTTGTTTCTTAACCTCGCTTCACCAGAAGGGCACCAGATCCAAACGGATAATGGTGCGAGTCAGTTTCAAATATTGCTTTTCACCATTGTATTGTGCAACAAATCCTAACGTGTGAGAAAAATACTCCACTAATTATTCGCAACCGGGGAACAGCATTTATTGTCTGGATGCAGGAATACTGGCTCATCAGCTGATAATCATCTGCACAGCGCATTGATGTCTATAATAAACCTTAATACTACTGACGTAAGCCATCGCACTTCCAGTTTGATTTTCTGTTCCCTAAAACCCTTCAATTCGCACTCGAAACACCTCAAAGGTGCCCTTAACTGGGTCAATTCGACATTCAAAACGTGACTTCTTAAACCCTGGATGTTCGGTGACCAATGGAAATCAATTTGAACAATCCATCTCCAGGTTTCTTTCCGAAACCCTGCAGATTTCGCTTCACTGCATCATCTCCTCCATATTTGAAAACGCGCTGTTTATCCTTCCACCACTTACAAATCAGATCAAAGTAATGGCCAATTGATCAGTGAAAGCCTATATTCAAATGTTTTTTTATTTATCTGATTCTACCATGCCCTCCATTTTTATGTGCTCCTTTAAGCAGTCGCGCCTCCTTTTCACTCGGCACTTTTACCGTTATTAGAAATAAAAAATGTCACCTCTGCAATTTCAGCTCAAAACCAGACAAGGCGAGCCAGTCGGTCATTTTCTGTAATGTCTGGGCCTCCTCTATCCATCTAATCAGAAACGCAAACGCAATCCAAAAAGCCACCCTGTGCACTATTTGCAAAGTATGTAAATCAATAGACAATAGACAATAGTACCATTGGGCACTGCGAGCCAGCACCCCCAATCAGTACCCCGTTCGTGCCTTATCCCCATATCCCCTGACTCCGCCATTTAAGTGCCCTATCTAGCACTTACTTGAAAGCATCTAGTGAACCTGCCTCTACCGCCCTCTGAGGCAGATAATTCCACACACTCTCTGTGAGAAACAGTGTTTCCTCGTCTCCGTTCTATTTCGCGGTCACTTTCGACATTATCAGTAAATGTTTGGATTTGCAGATAATATGGAAATGTATTATATGTTTCAACAACATATAGATGCTACTTACCACAACCTGATCTGGAAACTAATATCGAATTTGGCGGAATACCATGGAGAAGCGCCAATGTACGTCACTGAATTTATTCAAATTCAATTTTATCTCCGATTCTGCAGGATCTTGCATTTCTGATCAGTCTGCATTTGGTACCTTTTCGACTGCTTTGCAGAAATCATAATACGTTCTTGATGTATACAAACGTAAATAATTTCAATTCATTCAGCGCAAACATTGATCACCCACCAAAGACAACTTTTGGACAGAATTCAACAAGCTGCAGAGTCGTTCGCCAATCGAATTTGGCTCTGCTTATTCCGCCTTTGGACTGCTGAGAACGTACGTGGAAAGAGCAAAACGAACAGTAAGAAACAAAATGATATCACCGCAAGGTTCACACGGATCAATACTATTGGGATTGTGTCTCACCTGGAACGCCAATGGCTCCAACAATAGGATAATAAATCTCTCGGATCCTCAATATTGCCGGTTTCCCCATTGCTGTCAGCACCAGTGTGCTGATTTGGAAGCCGCGGCTTTCTGAGATGATGCATCGCCATGTGTCCGTACTTATACTGGAAACAGGACTTCAAAGGCACGGCAGTAATCCCAATTTATTGCTGTTGATTACAGTTGACGGAACAAACTAATTACGTCATCACCTTAGCTTCCGTAGTAAAATATGAGTTTGATTTAACACAAACATCTCCAGATCGAGGGAAACTCCGTGCTCAGGCGTCTCTCGGGAGTAAGGCAGAACATTGCAAACACACAGGTCAATTCCAGCACCACTGGATGGCCTTATTTGCAGTTCTCATTTAAACAAATCTGTCGTGTTCAGTCCGATCTGACCAAAATCACAACAGCATTTCCTTTCAGTTGAGTTTAGGTTATAGTCTCGTGTACCGAGGTACAGTAAAATGATTTTGTTGCGTGCTAACCAGCCAGCGGAAAAAGATACAAGAAAGCCATCCACAGTATACAGATACATGATAAAGCAATAACGTTTAGTGCAAGCTAAAGTCAGTAATGCCAGTTGAAAAGTAGTCGAGGGTCACCAATGAAGTAGATAGTAATTCAGGACTGCCATCTAACTGCGGTAGGATAGTTCAGTTGTCTGACAACAGCTGGGAAGAAACTGTACGGATCTGAAGGTATGTGTTTTCACACTTCTGCACGTATGGGAGAGGGGAGAAGGAATCCAGCGAACATGCCAACATAGGGAACCAATTCACTGTTACTTAGTGGATAACACTGGGAATATGTCAATGCCATTATTATCCTATGAATAACAGCATTATTGCGATATTTTACTGAATATATTTAACATTGTTCGATCTCCTTGGTTCATGGCTGACCATGGGCGACCCTATATTGGAGGACGCCTGAGCGTGACTTTGTTTATCGTGCGGGACTGGTGCACGGACAACCACCCCACGGTCCTTGACAGACCTGCGTCAGAATACACTGGCGTGGAGTCGATGCCAACCGGAGACCCTTTTCTACTGCAGCCTTCATCCGTCTTTCCAGCCGTTGTGAAGCTCCGCTAAGGTCAGCCATCGTCCTACGCCTGTTCCACAGTAGCGGTCTGGGTTGGATTCCTCTTTGTGAGAGACCTCCCCCACGACCTACCAGGAGCATTGCTCGAGACGGTTTGGCTCTCAGGATCTTAGGACCACACAAGCTTCTCCTCCACGACAAGCTGGCAATCCACGGAGAAGTAATTTAACATAGATCCATAAAAACACATCCAATAATTTCAGGAGTATTCCATTCGGCCCTTCGTGCCAGCACCGCCATTCACTGTGATCATGGCTGATCATCCACAATCAGTATCCTGTTCCTGCCTTCTCCCCATACCCCCTTGATTCCGCTAGCCATAAGAGCTCTATCTAAGTATCTTTTGAATGCATCCAGTGAATTGGCCTGCACTGCCTTCTGAGGCAGAGATACCACAAATTCGCAACTCCCTGCGTGAAAAATATTTTCTTTATCTCAGTTCTAATTGCCCTACCCCTTATTCTTAAACTGTGGCCCCTGATTCAGGACACCCCCAACATCGGGAACATGTTTCCTGACTCTAATGTGTCCAGTCTCTTAATACTTTTTTACGTTTCTATATGATCCCATCTCATCGTTCTAACTTTCAGTGAATACAAGCTCAGTCGCTCCAATCGTTCATCATATGACAGTCCCGCCATCCGGGAATTAACTTCATGAATCTTCACTGCACTCCCTCAATAGCAAGAACGTCCTTTCTCAAATTAGGAGACCAAAACTGCGCACAATACTCCAGGTGTGGTCTCACCAGGGCCTTGTACAAATGCAGGAGGTCCTCTTTGCTGCTCTACTCATCTACTCTCGGTATGAAGGCTAACATGCCGTTAGCTACATTCACTGCCTGTTGTACCTCCATGCTTACAGGTTGTGAATAATAGTTACAGGATCGTTCCAAGTCAGTGTGGATTTACGAAGGGGAAATCATGCTTGACAATTTTTATGTATTTATTAGAGGATGTAGGAAGTAAATTGGACAAAGGAGAGCCAGTGGATATAGTGTACCTGGACTTTGAAAAAAGCCTTTGATAAGGTCCCACATAGGAGATTAGTGGGCAAAATTACAGCACATGGTATTGGCGTCTTGACAGGGATAGAAAATTGGTTGGCAGACAGAAAACAAAGAGTAGGGATTAATGGGTCCCTGTCAGAATGACAGGAAGTGGGGTGCCGCAAGGCTTGGTGCTGCGATTGCAGCTATTTACAATATAAATTAATGATTTATATGAAGGACATAAAAAGTAAAATTTGCAGATGACAAAAGCTGGGTGGAAGTTTGAACCGCGAAGATGATGATATGAGGATGCAGGGTGATTTGGACAGGTTGGGGGAGTGGGGATATGCATGACAGATACAGTAAATGTGGATAAATGCGAGGTTATCCATTGGGTGGCAAGACCAAGAAGGCAGATCATTATCTGAATGGTTGACACAAAATGGAGTAATTCAGCGTGTCAGGCAGCATCTCTGGAGCGAAGGAATGGGTTGGAGAGAAATAATGGGTGCGGGGGCGGCGGGGCAAAGATATAATATAGTCGGAGATAGTAAGACTTGTGGGAGAATTGGGAAAGGGGAGGGGATGGAGAGAGAGAAGGCACGAGCTATCTGAAATAAGATAAGTTAATGTTCATACCGCTGAGTTGTAAATAATCTAAGTGAAATATGAAGAGCTGTTCCTCCAATTTGCGCTGGGCCTCACTCTGACAATGGAGGAGGCCCATGACAGAGTTAATGTTGAGGCCAGATATTGAAGTACTCAATCCTCCGCAAAGGATTACGGATAATTTGGGACGCTAGCAAGTAAGGACGGCAATTTGTCGGTGTCTGTTTTTTTTAGGTTTTTTTTAATATTTATTTTTGTTAGAAGTAAGTACCTAAGTACCTAAGTACCTAATACATACATACACATTACCACTCTTCTACTACTTCTTATTTTTTTATTTAATAATAAAGGAGCAGTGAATGAAAAAGGGAAATAAAGGGTGTCGAGATAGATAGAGACGCGAGTAGAAACAGATAGTGAGAGAGACAGAGAGCAGAGATAAGAAAGCTAAGGAGACTGAAAAGTCTCCCTTAGCTTCTAACTGAAAAGACTGAAAAGACTAGAAAGAAAATAAATTCTGAGAGACATACCTATTAAGCATCTTTACCCATCCGTCACCCGGTTCTGAACCATTTAACTTCTAAGGTTATGCTATGTTGCACCATATGCTTGTAAGAAGTCGATACAAGGAGACCAAATCTTTAAGAATTGGTCTACTTTTCCTCGTTGGAGGAATCTCATTTCTTCAAGATGTAGCGTTTCCGACATATTTGAAATCCCACATTTTGAACGTTGGCGTGTTTTCCAGAATTTAAGTATGTTTTTTTTGCTGTTATTAATCAATAATTAAAGAGAGCTTCTTGGAACGTAGTTTTACTTCGGAGTCACGTGAGTGATTCCGCGAAGACCCGAAAGGCCGCATGCTCTTCAGTATGTCAGCCGCACTGGCGCAAGCACCAGACTGGCAGGACAGCATCCTGCCAGCGGTATGTCAAACCTAGAGGTAAGTTCGTTTTTACTTACCAGGTTTTTTCTCAGGCAGGAGCCTCTTTTCACAGAGGTTTTCCTGCCAGTTTCGCAGCCCGACGAGTATGGCAGTTATGGACTGAAGGGAAACCCATTCCTACCACGGAAGCGGATAACCGGCAAATAGATCGGGTTGCGAGATAAGGAGCCGATAACAGTGCAGTCAGCGGCTCGCAGCCTGCGGGGATGCCGTGAAACAGCAAGAAATTCAAGCCAGCGTCGCTGACAGTGTAGTCAGAGGCTCCCAGCCTGCGGGGATGCTGTAAAACGGCAAGGAAGTAACGCTGGAGTCACTGACAGTGGGGTCAGTAGCTCACAGACGTTGGTCCCCAGGCAAGGAATTAAAATGGGACTAGTTTAGCCCTATTTGGACTCAGGTGAGTCGGGTACAAAGGGTTTTTCTGAATAATAAAATGTATGCATGTTATAGTGTTTTTTCTTAAAGTTAAAAGCTAAAGGTAGAGTTAAAGTCATAAAAAGTTATTGATATATGTCTCTGACAATGTGATCCCTGTTGTTTAGCACGTTGCTGTGAATTGTTTTAATCTTTCACAGATAAAGCTGTACACTAAAAATGTTGATTTAGTGAGCTTACACTGTAATAGTACGGGCCTATGGGACAGGCCGCGCCAGCAGCGCCTGGGATAGGGCTGCTTCATGTGTAATAGTGCGGGTCTATGGGATAGGCCGCTCCTGACAGGGCTGCCTCATGTGTGAAAGTGCCGGCCTGCGGGAGAGCCATGCCAGCAGCGTCTGATACAGGGCTGATTCATTTGTGACAATACCGGCCTACGAGATAGCCGTGCTAGCAGCACCTGGTACAGGGCTGTTTCATGTCAAAAAGCGCCGGCCTTTACGAAAGGCGGCACATGCAACGCATGGGACAGGGTTGCTCAAGTTCACACATAATCTGCTACGCCCACGGAGACGGGAGATGATTGTCCAACGGGGCTAGATCGCAAGGCCCACGGAGTCGGGGGATGAATTCCTCACCGGGGCTGGATAGTGCGTTTGAAACGACTATCCAAATACAGCAACTGTTGCATGCATGCTACAGAGGTCTCCCTATTTGGAGGCATTGACCAAGATGGGTCAGTATCCTGCTGACACTGAGTCTCAATTTGGCAGTGGGGCATAACCCAAGGGATGAAAGGGCACCTGTCAGAGGTACCTTTTTCGTGGCAACAAAGTTGCCATCCAGGGCAGAATATTCTATTTGGGTTAGGTCCAATGGTCCTTACCAGTAAATTGGTATCCTGCGGCCTGTGGCAGCGCCTGTTTAGGCTGACTACGATTCACCCTCTCCTGAGGAGGGAATGCAAAATGTCAAGATAAAACTGACTCCAGGCTCTAAAGATGTCAATAGAACATACGAAAGCACGAATGTGCGCCGGCAGTGAACAGCGCCAAACAGGGGGGATGTGAGAGCCAGCCGCTGAATCTGTTATTCAGGTAGGCACTATTTAACTGGGGAAGGAAAACTGGCAGACGAATCAATTTAGGCCAACGTTGGGCAAAGTCATCGTTTTTTTAGAACGAACCCAGGTGCTCATCGGCAGTAGAGTAGCGGTTCACTGGAGATGGGGGCGGCATGGTAGCTCAGAAATTCCATGCACCGTTACCAATCTAGTCAACAAAATGGATCTAGCACTTCCAAAATATGGGTTAGCGCATCGTTCAGAAGTGTAATATTACATTTGTTTTGCACAGCACACAAAGTGGTAAAACATTATCTGGTTTGAGGCACAGTCCGTTAGCATTCCAAGCAGGTTTTGGTTTGGATTATGGCCAAGGTTATTTTTTTTAAAGTTAAGGATCGGAAATTGGGCAAATGTTTCCATGCAAACCATCCATGAAATATGGCAGGAGCGGCATGTTATTATGAAGAATGGAGAGTGTCGGGCATATGAACTTTCCAAATATGGAAAACTTATTTTTTCTGGCTGACAACAGATCCATAAGGGTCAAAGACCCATGCTATGCAAATCCCATTACAGAGTTTATCAAAGACAATATAACTGTACTAATAACAGTAAAGCTTTGCGGAATGGGATAAACTGTTCGTTGGTCCTTGGGATTTACCTGTAATTATTATTAGCCTTGATTCCACCCTGTGGCAAGAGTAAGAGATTGGAGTTTATAGCAATCTGTTATAAAACTGAGTTTTATTTTCATCAATTGGAAATATAGCAGCTGTGTTCAGCCAAGCAAAGCAAATAACTGATATCGTGTGGGTAGCAACCTCTCAAAGGTCAATTAGACCATTGTTAACAATTTTATGCTATTGTGAGCTGAAACTACCTCAGTCACAATGATGAAAAAACAGTATTCCGCATTGCTGAACATGACAATAACTCATTTGAACTGGAACTTGAAACACGCTACAGTAATGTGGCCGGTGAAATTCAGTTATTACAAACTGATGCTAACGACTCTAAGGTGAGAAGTTCCGAATACCATCTCTACTTGGAGGTATTGGAGATTGCATAAGTTACCAATTCTTCAATTGTTGGTATCGACTAAATATATACACTAGATGCACCCCATGGGTAAGGGGCTATTGAGCGAATAAACAGCCATAAACATATTCTACATGCTCAAATTCAAGGTGTTGCTCTACGATGGTGACATATGTTATTCACATGGAAATCAATTAAAAATATCGTGTAATAATTACCTAAATCTCCTTTGCCACTGGTGTATCATCCAGTTCGGGAAGATGACAACACAGATAGGTATTGAATCTCAACGTATTATGAAAATATGGTTCAATACTACGTCGAATATCGACATGTTGGTGCATGTTTATTCACTGATTGAAAAAATATGTGGCACAACAGTGCGGAGAAATACAAACTCGCTACAAAAAGGAGGAATGTTCATTATGTTTCCTTTCATTTTTTTGCCTCATTAGCCGGGTCTTAAACAGTCAGCCAGATCCCGCTTGGTTCAGTATTGGCGGACTGGCTACGCAGCCATGTTGCCTGCTTCATCAGGCATAATGGTACAAAGGTACACGTTAGTCCAAAAAAACAACCAAAAACTTGCTGGTTCAAACTGTGGTTCAGGAGACAGCCTTTGCACAATAAATACTATTATTGAAGTACACATTTTGAATGGATTGACCGATGCCTCAGGTTGTCACATCAAGCCATGGAATGTGCTCCTGCTGAACGCAGGGATGTACCACTAAAATCAGGTACATTCCGATTGAGGAGGTCAGAAGTTGATTTTGTTTAAATATTGTTTTTTTAATACGTACAGATTTCTGACATTTTCCACGTTAAATCGTTAAATGGTATTTTACAATAATTCAGTTATAGAGACACTGCAGCTGCAACAAAAGGAAATGGCTCTGTCAGTTCAACTCGGATATCCAGTTCTTAAAAAGATCTTGACACAAGTTCTCCCATTACAAGATTATGCAGTTGGTTGTTGAAAATGTGTGAACATTACTTCACCAAGGTGTTCCAGCTGCATCCTTAGTCGTGACATTTATATCAGCACAACGGCGGCACACATTGCAAATGCCGTTGGCGGATAGGATGGAATTGGCTGTAGGTGTCATTACATTTTACAAACTGGCCTACACAAGCAGAGCAGACCAGGGCTGGCATGATTTAAGATCATTTTCCGGATACCCCACGGTCTCACGTCTATGTTATCAAGGCCACCAGAATCCTAAGAAGTGTGGCATCAGCATTATTTATTAAACGACAAACAAATACACAAAGGACGGTCGGTTCAAGGTGGCTGTAGCAGGTTCTGTGTTATGCAGGTCTTAACAATGAACGATTGTACATCTCATTTTCACCAGGTCAGCATCAGCGTCAGCGGCCAGGGGCAATGGACATGCCGCGACCTATCCTCGCGACCGCAGGATGTAACTAAATTGGGGTTTATTATTATTCAATAGGCCGGTACTGCCCCAGGGTGTTGCCATTCTGGTTGCATCCAC